>APFE030569575.1:52371-74628 GCA_000404065.3 Pinus taeda
GGTACCTGGAGGAGAGAAGATTGTAGGCCGGCGCCTACGTACTAGTACTTAAGCTATTACAAAAGCAAAGGGGAATCTTTGGAGCATTGTAGCAGGTAGCAGCCTGCGTACTAGTAAATGGATCGGCTAGTACAAGAGCAAAGGGGGTTGTAGCTCCCGTACTGGTATAAGACTGCACCAGTACAAATATTGCAAAAGGATTTTCTTATTAAGAAGAAGATTGAGATGACTTGCAGCAGGTGGTTTTCTCCCGCATTGGGTTTCCACCTTATATCATGGTGTTCATGTGTGTGCCTTATGTGTGATGATCTATTCTATGTTACTGCATCTGTTAACTGATAATATGGTTGATAATGTTCTAATGCACTCATTGAAGATCAATTAGCTTAATCATAAGAAGTTGTGGAAGTAGCATATATGAATCAGAGTTTGGAAATGAAAAGTTTTATTAATGTGATAATATTGATTCACCCCCCCCTCTCAGTATTATTTCCAACACATTTGAGGAGTCAAAAGAGGAGAGTGATCAATTTTCCTCTTCTTCCTCTGTATTTTGACTATAGCTCTATGCTTAGGGATATAGAAGACATCTAGTGATGGTATTTCTTCTAAATGCAAAACAATTTCATCAGTGGGATTTTCAGGGATAATCTCTATGTCTTTATGAAGCTTGGGTGGGCCGCTTGTTCCTACAATCGGAACTGTGTTGACTACTGGTTTCTGTTTTGTAGACACCTCTGGTGTAGTGAACCCTTGGGTGTTCTCTGGATTATTGATAATAGAATCAAATTGTTCCCATTCCTTTATTAATTTAGGGTCAATATTAATGTTTGTATCAAGGGGTCCGCTACTTGTTACTTGTTTATGTTCCCTTTCTGGTGTCTTCTCTTTCTCAGAAATCTTTTCAATTTTGGGAATTTGCTGAGTAACTTCCTATTCACTGTGGCCCTGTGGTTGTATTGTTGAGGTTGTAGTTAATAAATCTAAAGTAAATGTTTCCAATATCTTTTCCCTAAGCCTATGGAATTCCTTGATTCCTTCTGCTCCTAATTTGATCTTGGCCATATGTTTGAGTTGGGAAAATATCTTTGCTGAAACAAACAGGTCATCAAAGTTGTCTTTTTCATGATCAAATCTGGCGATTTTGGCCTGAGCAGTAACATTGTAGGCAACAGCTCTAGGATCATACTGCCTTTTTGGGATAGTTGCCAGCTTTAGTAATTTTATTTTCTTAGCCTCCTTCTCTGCATGTTTGAAATCATGCAGGGTAAAAGCACCACATCGAAGAGGAAATGTTGGCCACATATGCTTTTTAGAATCCCTAAGATTCTTTGAGGTTCCTTCAACTGTTATCTGATATGCCAGTTCTCTGGCCAGTAGTTTATCAGGGATATACAATGGAAGAACATGAGGATTGGAAGGACTATTGAAAAGTTTGATGTATGTGAATGTTTCCTCCCCAAACCAACTACCCACTGCTGTTAGGTCAATTGATGCTTCCTTGGATATCCTAGGGGCAAGGTTATTGAATATGGAGTAATATACAGGAAGAATAAAACCATGACAAATTATATACAAACGGTTCTTATAATGGGCTTTCCATAGTTCCTTATGGTAGATGTGAATAGGATTGGGATGTTGGGGAGTCCATTTCCATCCAAGAATGGGGTATTTAAAATTAAAACAGATGGTGTCCATAATATAGGCACTATAGTAGAAGGGAGGTATCACCCGAGTAGTCACATACCTCTTTCTTCTATATTCAAGTATCTCGGTGGCCATTTTGTCAGACAAAATATTTGCCCAGTCCATGACATAAGTATGAATTGCAGCCTCCATTAATGGAACCATATATATAGAGAACTTAGCAGAATCATGGACTCTGAAGAGTTTGCACATCATTGCACTAACATAACAATAAGGAGAGGCTAATGAATCTACAGAGTACATACTTGATGTCTCGTGCTTGTGTTTGGTTGGGAAATGTCTCCATTGCCTAATAGGATCTGATTCAATGTCGTTTTCCTTGGGAAAAGCTTCTAAGAATGCTTTATTATAGTGCTTCTCTAGCTTGGGTAAATGGTACATTTGTCTAAGATCCTCTGCTCTAAAAGACCCCAACACTTTTCCTTTGACTGTAGTAAATGTCCTCTCTGTGGTTGCAATGCTCTCAACAATCCATCTAAATACGTCATTATATGGCAAAACCTTGGCATGCGCTACTATTCTTTCTATGTATGAGCAGGCCAATTCCTTCAACGTATTCCCTCATTTGCTTGTAGAATCTGTTTTGGCTTCTACTTCGAGTTCTTCAAGCTCTTCAGCTTCTAGTAAATTATAGATACTCTCCCAACTCACTTTTCCTAAACCGAGGCAAGTTGTATCTAATATCAATCCTTTCTTATTTGGTTCAGGTTCTTTGACTATGACAAGGGCCTTGGCTTTCTTCACCTTCTTTCCCATTTTCTCTGGATTCATCAACTCAGAGTAGCTCTGCACAGACAATGGAAAACGTAACAGAGAAATATTTCTGCTGAAAGCTAATATGGAATGAAAACAATTAAGGTAATTCACATATGATAAACCAAATGTAATTAAGTATCACCACAGGTGAAATCCTAGAAGGATTCACCCTTAACTACAAAATTAATGACCATCATAATTGCCAATCGTAGTAAATAAAAGTAATAATTACCTTTCGCATTGGACATATGCCCATTTATCCCTTCAAACGTGTCTTTGGATTTTCCTGATCAGCAATTAGCGATAAATCACGAATTCCATTTGGGAGTTTGAATGGGTCAGGCTTAACATTTCAGACTAATAACTCCGATCGCGATAAAATAATATAATAAGGTAGGGGTGTAATCAGTGCATTGTTTTTTTTATTACCTTTTCATCTATTACTATTTTTATGGTTTCCACCTGCCAATAAAACCTTTTGGCAGTTCTTGAAACATGTGCCTTACTTTATGACATCGCAATCGGGGAATTTGAAATTGCTTTCGATATGTGTCGTGCGATACCTCTGATTGCTGATTGCAATTACGTTATCAGATCAGAGGTTTAGAAAAGAGCGTTTAGGATGCCTTGCGGCTTAACTTAGTGATATGCAATCTCCGATCGCATTATCGCATCAGAGATTTACTTATGTTAGCTTTCTAAAAAGGTTATTTCATATTTTATCAAAATGTTTCGGATAGTTGCTCTATTGCATCAGGCCTTTTGATAAGGATTTTTTATGTGTGATATGATTATGCCATGCATGTGATTATTATTGAACAATTGAATTCAACTAGGTCTTGAAAAGGGATCCATTTCTATTTAAATTTTTCATAAAAATTTTAGAAATGGGGGGGTTGTTGTACATCACAACACACACTAAGATAAGTGGGTTGTGATTGCATGAGTTCCTAAAGTTGTTGATCAACAATAGTAGAGAGTGTGCTCAATGTGAGGAAGTGTTTTTGTGATTTTGGATGAAGGTAGCGAAGAATTCACTTCGCTTCTTGAGTCATGTCTTCCAACTGGTTAATCTGGGCATTTATAACATCAGCTTGATCAAGGAGTTTCTTATTTACTTCCAATTAGTTGTCACAAGTATTTTTTGGAACAGTTTTTGAACATTCTTGCACAAGGGATCAAGATTTGCATTCTTCTTTAGGAGAATGCCACTTCCATATGAAATTTGGCTAACATATGCTAAGACTCCTGCATAGTATGTGGTAAAGTGGCACAGATAGAAGTGGAGGTTAGATTGTTATCAATGATTTGATCTTGATATCATGACGAAGGGGTTGATGAACATTACTGCATAGTGGTGAGAGTGTCTTGGAGCCTGATATTTTAATAACCAGTTGCTTACACGTCACTTGAACAAAAGAGAAACCATCAGTAGGGGAACATGCGGCAAGTTCTTCAAGCTAAGCTTCAGAATAGGAAGAAAGAGTAGGCCATAATGATTGTTGTTGAGAATGAACATCACCTATCAGAGTCTTTAATCTATCTTTCTAAAAATGCAACTGCATTTGGATTGCAGTAGTGACATTGAGTTGATGTTATTGTTGTGCACCTAGTCTCTATATGAACCTGTTATCACTCAGAGGTTTCCCTAGAAGTTATAAAATAAGGAAAAGTATAAGGTAACCAAAAACCTAATCTTTTAGACTCAGGTTCTAGCCAACCTAAGTCCTAAGAGGGCTCTCTCTTTATAACTTAACTTTGTTTTGAATAGGATATCAAGCTAGTTCTTTGTGCTCATGATGTTTTGATTTTGATTGGGTGTTGGACTTAAGAAAATAGATGGGCAGAACAAGTATTCAAGCCATTGGGTTATGAAGTCAATCAAAGAGTGGCTTGACTGGATCTAATCAATTATTAAAGGAGGAGTTCATAGGGTAGGCTATCACAGAAAAAAGCAAATTTGCAAGTTCAAATGGATGAGGTAGTCCTAACCAGGGTAAAAGAGCAATGAAGAATCCTTAAAACAGGATCAAGATGAAGAAAAGAAGGAGATCAGTAGCAAAGGGAAACTAAGAATCCTTTACGATGGACCTATGGGGGGAAACTATGGAGGTAAGGGAGCAATTAAGAATTCCCAGACCAAGATAGTTTAGTAGAAAACAATGAGAAAGTAAATAGTCAAAGCAGAGAGCATTAAAGCTAATTCTGAGATATCATTCCTTGTTTAATATTCATATTTCTTAGAGAAAACAAGTGAATATTCATAACATGACGAGAAACAATAATTAAACATGAAGAGATAATACTTATTTGGTTCCAACTGTGCACAAGAATCTAGTGAAATGCCTTTAGCTTTATTTCATGACCCAACAAAAACTAGTCCAGTCTTGAATACAATAGCTCCTTAGCTCGATATAAAATGTCTACAGAAATGTATTTTAATCCACACTAATTAATTCAAAATATGAAGTATTTATACAAATAATATTACAAAATATCTCAAAATTGTTTGAGAACTATTCTAGGAAATGGGAAATATCTTCAGGCATGAAGATAGAGACAGATGTGAAATTGCTTTCTTGTTGTCCCTTTTATTAAGACTGTGTTGGCTGTTGTAATTTGAATTTCTCTCTTTCATTTGGATGATATCTATGTGCTGGAATTACTCTAAGTATTCAACCTATTGATACTCTTTACCTGCTACACTTTGACCCTGTTTTACCTATTTTCCTTGTGGATTTACTATAGTAATTTTCTAGTAAATCTGTCAATTTTTCCCACCATTCATCTTCAGGTAATTTTAGTTTCAGCATCTTTAGGTATATTTCATTAGCTTCAGTATACTTATAGAAATTCATCTTATTTACAGATAGATGCTTCACTTCATGTTCTAGGAAGAATAAATTTTCCAGATTATCATACAAAACCTTACTTGTGGGTAAAGCTTTTATCCCTGAAGTACTAGCTTGGTCTTGGGCCAACTTGTTTAGTTTATCCACATAGTCCTCATGGTTCATGAGTTTGTCATGGATTACCTTAGGAATGGAAGGCCTTTTTCCCTCAAAATTCCAAATTTTAACATGAACCTATCAATGTCAGCTTGTATGCTTTGGCATTTCTTCTCCAGATTGAGCATTAGGTTCCTTTTAGTAAGAACCTTTTTAATTTCTATGATGGTACCTATTCTATCTTCTATGCCCAGTTCATCCAGCTGATATCTGTTCTTGTTGTTCAAGAAAGTAATTAGTTGGTTGGCTTCTTCAAGCCTATCTTCCAGGTCTCCTTTGGTCTTCTTTATTGCTTTCGTGGCCACTTTCATCAGTTCAGTTTGTTCAAAAATTACTTGTGTTAATGGCCAAACATCATTGACAGAGTTAATGATGTTGGACCATAGAATTTCCTTTATCTGTCCAAGTGGCTGTTGTAGGGTCAAATCCTTCTTAAGGATTTTGATCCTACCACCCATTCTTTGGTTCTTCTGAACTTCTTCCTTCTGTTGTACTTGTGCAAGTTTGCAATCAGTCTCCAAACTTGACACTTTTTCTCTAAGCTTCTTAAGCTCGGTAGACTAGATGGTCATTTCCTCCATGGATTTTACCAATTCAACTGTCTTTTCTATGGATGTTCCTACGCTTATAGATGTACCTGTGACTGGCATAGCTATAGCTAGTGGAACTGTTGGTGCTAAGGAAGCAACCAATGTGTAGGGCACTACTATAGGGACTGTAGGAATGACAGTCTGGGGAGTGGTGGCCAACTCACTCTATCTAGACTGAATCAAGTTATCCAACTCTTTCTCTATTTCTTTTAGTTGATCATTCAACTTAAGGACTAAGTCTATAAGCTCTTCCTCCTTTCAAGTTTCCAATACTTCAGCTATTTGTGGATGGTGTAGAGGAGGAATTTTAAGCTGCTTTTTCAATGCAGCTATGTCATCATTTTTCTTTTTAATTAGATTTTATGTATCCTTAATATCCTTGGGATCATGTCCCATCTCTATTATTAAGTCCTCTAAGGAATTTATTCCAGTATCCTTGGCTTGGGAAGAGGCCTTTTCAAGATGGAGTTGGGTTGACATGTTGTTCAGTGAATTTTGCAATTGGTGGGCTACAATAGCCTTGCTGGTCAGTGTAGAATAAACCATTTCTCTAGTCTACTTATGTAATTCTATTTGGTCGATAGGATGGATTTCCTTCGCTAATACCTCAAATTTTGTCTTCAAATAATCTACAATTGATCTAGGCTGCTGTGTAGTAGATTTCATGAAAGTCATTTGCATCTTACCTTCTTTTAAATCAAAGGCTGACATTATCCTAGTATCATTGGTGGGAGCCATCTTAAGGTATTGAGCATAGCTTTGTGCCTTCAAGATTTCATTTCTAGCTTTTATTTCTTTGTATTTCTATTTTATGTCTTGGTTCTGACCTATTGGAGCCTTGAAGGAGGATACTTCCACGCTTTGTTGTCTAGATAGCATTTGAGCCTGTGAAGTGGAAGGTTCTTGTGTACCTCCAGAGGGAGTGGTCTACCTGCTTTCTTCTCTTTCCATACCTGTAGTTCCAGCTGTTTCCTCTGTGAACTCCTGTTCTGGAAAAGGATTCAACATTTTCCTCTTGACATAAGTCTATGCAACAAGTCTTCCAGAAGGAGTGGCATCCTCTCTATTTCTTTTGGGATTCTTATCCTCATTGAGAGGAGTCTGTATAATAGGAGGATTACTCATGATGTGTTCTGGCTGAGCCAACTCTTCTAATATGTCTGGTTGTTCAAATTCTTCTTGCTCTTGAAGTCCTTCTTCTGGTAGTTGCTCACTGTGTTCCTGTGTCTCCCTTTGGGATTAGGATTCTTCTGGCACCTGTACAAAGGAATCTTCATCAATTCTTCTTTCTAAATCAATCAACACATTATCGACAATAGTTTCTGTGCTATCCTTATCTACTAGAGTGTTCTCCACCCATTCCATTTGATTTGCATATTGTTCTATCTGAGGAATTCGGTGGTGGATGTAGGGAGACAATTTTTTCTGTCTTTTGTTATAGATGACATCAAAGGGGTCATATCTCCAGATGAAACTTTCTTTGAGTTTGAGCCCTTGAAGAATTTCCTCTGCAACTCTTCCAACTTCTATATTGTTACACACAAAGGGGCCTAGCCGGTATTTTATACAGAGTTGTACCTTTTTCTTGGCCTTCACAAAATGTACCTCGTCAGAGTTGATTACTTTCCTGTAGTACTCCAAGGAAAATAATCTCATTGGGAGGTATCTTGGCAATTTTTAAGGTGCTAATTCACAACCATAGATTCTGATTTTAGTGTGATTTTGGTACAAGTACCAATCTCCCACTTTGTACTGTTTGGAAAGCTATAGGGCCTTCCTGATATTAGTACTAATTCTTGAAGGAGGACTTCCTATCAGCATGGTTGCTACTAGATGCACAAATATATCTATAAAATCTGTATATGAGTATGGAGATTCATATTTGTGGATTAAAGGGGTCCAGAAGACTACTGATCTAGGATTGCCTCTGGTGTCAAGCTTCTAAATAGTGAAGGGAAATTTGCCAGCTTGATAGTAAAGAAAGAGATGATACAACAATGATGAGTACTTGAATACTCTCTCATTTTCCAATTGCATGAACTAGTCATGCATTTTATCGGAGACGAATTTTGCATAGTCAAACATGATGGCAGGGGGCTGCCCAGGAGTGAAAATGGACATGTAGGTAAGAATAATTTCATCTACATACTCACTAGTCATGTAGCCTAGAATACTGGATATCATTGATATGATGTCTTTGCCATGCTGAGAAAAAAATGATGACATGTATGGAGGGGGATCCTTTGATATGTATTTTTCTTCTGCAATGAAAGTCTGGAGTATTTGAGCAATTTTGGAAAGGGGGAGTTTAGGGAATCTTTCAAGCAAGTCTCCAATAGAAAGGGGAGTAATATTTTGACCAAGTTGCAACTGCAGCATTTCATTTATGGACTTAGCGGTGATGGTGAAAAGTACTTTCTGGTCAGGGGACATCACTGCTCTTAAGGTGGGATTGTAGCTCGCATGAAAATAATGAACAATTTCGGGGAAGATATGGATGCTGGGGAATTGATACTTGGGCATCTTTGTCTACATGGTTCAAGTACTAGTCTCTGTGCCTGCAACATAATTTCAATGGGGATTCTTCAACAAAGATGTCTTTAATTTGAATGTCTATGTCTACTAATGGAAGATGGTCTAAATCCCTATGGGGAGTAGAAATGGGTAGGACATTCAGTGCAACTAGCACAACCATCCTTTGTTCTTCTGGATTCAAGGATGGGGGAAAAGATTTTCTGTCAAATTGGGGGAAAATTGGTTTAATTCGGAATGGTTTGGAGTTGCTAGGGAACTTGTTTTACTGAATTACTTAATAGTTTACAACAATTGAGTAAAGTTTTAGGAATTAAATAGGGTTTCTCAATGAATTTGGGTAAATACCTAGTTTCGGCTTTGAACAGATTGATGAGTGACTGTACATGGTTTTTAGGAAGCGTTCATGCTTGAAGGGTGGTCTTGAAGTTCAACAGCTTCAACAGGTTGACAGTTGGACGTGGGTTGATGGTCGCACATACTCTGGTGCTTGCATGGAGGTCTGAGAAGTCTTTTTCACGATAAAACTAAAAGCAATGAGTTTTTTAGTTTTATTTGCAAAGCCAATTGTTTAGGTGGGTACACGGGGACAGGTACATTTGGAGTTAAGCAGGGGATGATACATTTTGTCGTCTAGCAGGAGGTGGTAAGTGGTTTTATTTCCCACAGCTTTTGGGTTGGAGCAGTTTCAAGGGAAGGCTACCTGGTGCCATTCATCAAGCGCCATGTAGCAACGGGGGGAATAATGAAACCACCCATATCAGACGAGTAAAGGTTGGCCTTTGGAGGCCGCTCGATATGATCATCAACCGTCGGATCAAATGGGACCTGATCGTATGGTGATCAGGGCAGGGATTTGACATGAGGTTTTATAGAGGGGCCCGACAGGGGTTTAAGAATGGCAGGATTAATTAATCATGGATTATGGCAAATTAAGGTCCTCGAGGGTGATTTTATTTGCAGAGGTAGATTATTAATTAACTAAAAATTGGTTAATTAATTTATTTTATTTGGAGGAGGGTTTTGGTTCTTAATTAGCCGCTAATTGACTAATTTTAACCCATTAATGATATTAATAAAGTTTATATTTCAAACTTCGGGACAGGATATTAATACTTAGGAGTTTTAATAAATACATAGGGAAAAGGGTTATCTTCTCGGGAGTTAATATATAAATAAAGTTAAAAGTTAATATAAATGAAGGCGGAAAATGTTTTAGCGCTAAGTGTAAAATGAATTCTTTGTAATTTGTTTTTTCTTTTCACATAGAAAACATAAAAACTTAGACTAAGTATGAATTTGTGGGTTTTGTTTTGTGAAAAGGAGTTTTTATATGGGGTTGATGACTTTTCTAAGGTTTTACTCTTAGAGAAAGGGGTTTATTAGGGGAAAATGATTTTTCCTAGGGAATTGATGTTTTTCTTAGGAAAAGGGATTTGTTGGGAAATATGAGTGAATTTGAAGGAGGTGAATACTCATGAGGGGAATTTTAGTACTTGGAACTTATAAGTTATTGGGCTAAGGGTCCAATCCCTCCAGAATTCAGAGAAATACTCTGAGCCCCTTTAACTTAAGATTTTAGGTACTTTCAGATTTTCTTTGGAAATTAGTTAAGTGAAAAATGTAATGAATGAGGGAGGTTAATTAGTTTAGTTTGTGTACTTTGGTAAATTCTCAATATACTTAGAAATTTAATGATGAAGATGAATAATATGATCTTTATCTAATCAATCATCACAATTCTGCAACCATTCTTCTACTTACCCACCTACTCATCCTACCATTTTTACTTCTCTTTATTAGGGTGCACTTAAGCTAGCAAACCATTATCAAACATTTTTCTTTTCTTTTACAATAGTAATCTAACTAGGTTTAACCTTATTGCATCCAAGGACTTAGATTAAACAATTGAGCTCCTTTTTATTTACTCTACCTATCTACTTATCTACCAAGATTAAACAGTTTGGTCAGATTTTATTCTCTATCTATGGACATGAAATTGAAAACATGAAATAGCCAAATTTAAACATTTTGACCATCCATGGATTGTGGCAAAGGTAACAAGCTACACACAATCTTTTATTCTGCATCAAAAGTAAATAGTAGTGGCTTTTTTTCTTGCACACTTTCATGGTATTTTTTTTTCTTGGGGTTCATTTTTTCATCTTTTTTTACCTTTTTATTATTTTTGTCCTTTGATTTTTCTTTTAGGACATACCCTCTTTACATTTTTTAATTTTCTGAATATCGAAAAAAATTGTAGAAAGCAAAGGTATGTACATATTATAGGTTTAATCTCAGCCATTCATAATGTGTGACTCCTATTAGTATAGGAACCTAATAGAACCAACTGATGCTCCAACTCAAAAAATGAAGCATGAATAAACTGAAACAATTGGAGTGATGACTAGGTACTGAGGGTGTCGAATGAAACCATGTATGTTGGCTGAAATCATAATTGTAGTGGTTGGCCACTAGCAACTAAACATTCTGATTGGTCTTGTAGTGAGGATTCTTGTTGGACCTCAACCTTTTCATTATGCATAATTCTATGAAGAACAGGGGTCAGAATAAAAGTAATAAGGTCATGTTGTTGGGAAGCAACATAAATCACTTAGTGACATTGGTCAATGTCTTTCATAAACTCCACCACTTGCTAGGTAGAAAATAATGAAGTAGTGGAAGGATATTTATGAGATGAAGTGGCAGTAAGGAGAGGAATTATTGATGGTGTGGCGATGATAGTGGTAAGTGTTAGCACTATATGATTTCCCTAGGCTGAAAAAGGAATTCCACAGGTAACCATAAACCGCTTTAGGCCAAAATCTAGCCCTTCTAGCCTGGAGAGGGCTCTCTCACTTAGGTTACCTGGAAAACATGATTTTATGCTAGGTAATAAGCTAAAAAAAGTTTGGATTTTAGAGGTCTATTGATGAGAAAAGAGATAGATCCATTGGGCATGGAGTCATGTCAAATTAGTTTTTGTCCAGTGAGATGATGGAAAAGAGAGGATTTCTCCACAGGGGCAAGGTAGGCATATTTTCTGGTGGTATTTAGGTCAAAATGTTGTAGATGGTGAATCTAGAAAAGGTGAAAGACAACACATTAGAGCGACAAACCATGGATGAATTCTAAAATGTAGCTTTAAGCTAAAAACATTGATAACTTGGCAAACTAAAACAACACATCATTTAAGATGAATTCTAAGTTAAGCATTTGGTTTTCCAAGAAAAATACACAAATTAAAGGGATTAAAACACACAGAAAACTTACAATATCAAAGGAGCACAAAACCACCAAAATTATGACTCAAGGATCCCTATAAATCACCTTCTATTTCATTCATTCACTTGCAAAGTTTTAAAAAATACAGTGCATAAATGTATTTTTTTTTCTAATCTCAACCAAAAAAACCACTTAAAATGATTTTGATATATTTATACATCGTGAAATATTTGGTATCCTGCCCTAGGTGGTTGAAATCATTGACCAAAACCAACGTTTAACTAGATACATCCAAAAACTAGTGCATATACTGAAAAATAATAGTAGTTTTCCTTACAACCAATCTAAGCCGAAAACATCACTAACTTGGAATATTGACCAATAAACATTAAACATAGATCATAAAATAATTTTCCAGCTATTTACATCATCTAAACCACTTCTAGAAGTCAAAAATTCAAAATTTGAACTAGAAAGTGCTGATTGTCCAGACTTGTAGCGCATTAGGCAGTTTTGTAGCAAAGCAAAGTAGCTTTCATGATCTGTACGGTTGTGGCCATCTATATCAAAATGAAAAAAATGGGTATGCTTCAAATACCCCTGTGATGGTACTGAACTCCTCAAATAATATTGAAAATAGATGCAAACCACCCTTTGACCTGTTCCCTACTTTCACAGCAACACTGACCGCTTTCACAATGCCTCCAAAACCTGAATGTATAATGAATCCTTTCTTAATAAAAAGTGTTGGAAACATTAGAGTATATTCTAGAATATTCATATAACTCCCTCATGACAATAAACATTCAACTTCAATATCCCACTGAAATCAAAATTTATATAAAAGCGGAGCAAGCCCCTTGCTACATTTTTGCAAGTTTCATCAAAATTCACCTTTGTTGATCTCCTGAGCCAAAAACAAAGTTTCAGAGTTAAGTTCAACTTTCTTCCTAGAGATTCACATTTTTACTAGCCTCTCCAAGTATTTACAACTTACCTTTCTTCCTCTTCCTTCCAAATTCCTTGACTTTCGTGAGCTTCTTCTTCACCAACTTGAGTCTTTTCTTAAGGACCGAGTTTTGTACATATAAATTTTTTATTTTCCTATGCAGAGGCAAAGTGCACTTGATTTTGTAATTAGCCTTATCAAGGATTGGTTCAATAGTCTGTACTTGTCTAAACAAAGCCAACTTATCACTATAATCCTTCTCTTCAAGTTGATCTACTTGATGTTGTATTCCTTCAAGTTGTTACAGTAGGTTCTCGAATTCCTTTTGCTCATAAAAAACCATAGGCTAAACAATCTCCTTTACTTTCATATGCACCTTGGTAGAAGACCTAGTTCTAGGTCTCCTTGAATGCTCAACTAGATCCTTTAACTCTTCAACATCAATGACCACTTTATCTTTGCCCTTGGAAACATGTGCCAATGTTTCCTTTGATCGCTCTTCTCCTCTAGGCTGGTTAGTTTACTGATACTCTTTATGCCTAAGATCCCTATTCTCCTATTGCAAGTATGCTATTGTCACATATGCCTTGTCCAATTAATCTTGTAACTCCCCAATTTTTTGGTCCTTTTCATCATTTTTCACTTCTCTTTGTGTGCTCTCTGATTCCGTAACTTGAATAGGTGAAGATGGAGGAACCATAGGTAATCTCTTGGCTGCAACCCTTTTTCTTGGCACCCTTAACACATTTCCTAACTCGAAGGATAAATGTAGCTTCTTAGCACTTTTCTTACCAACCAATTTTCTTTTAGTCAAAGGCTTCTTGACTAAACTTTCTCAAGTGAAGCTTCTTTAATCAAAATTTAAGGAATGTCTTTCTTAGTCTTTATACTTTATGAAGATTATGTTGAACATCCTGAAGAAACCAAAAACTCCTACCATGACTACTCCTTCTCAAGATCCTTTATTACCAACAATTTAGTTAATGAAAAATGAAACAAACTAGCCTCGACTTCATTTTGTTTGAACTTGGTCAACCATATTACATAGACTCCTAAATAGACAATAGGGTAGATTCAAATATTTCTTTCCAGTAAAATGCATTAAGAGACTAATGTGATAGTGGTAAACCTTACTAAATCTCCCCTCACATGTGAAGTACCTTTCAATGATGCCCAACAGTTTTCTATGATGATATTGTAAACAACTTCTTTGGAATAGATGAACCATACTCTCTTCAATGTTTTGGCTTGAGAAAGTCCCTGAAATCAACCAATAAAAATCCATTCCTTTGAACCATTCCTCTCCACTCAAAGGTATCTCAGTGGCCTCAACTATTGATTGAGCTGAGACTGGAAAAGTTAGACTTCCCGCCTTTGTTTGCACACCATCAAAATCCATTCCTTTTTCAACTACAAATGATATCCCCAAATTCTCTTACAAAATCTCATACACCCTACTTGTTCAAAGTCCATTTTGATGGCTGGATCTACATTGATGGCTATGATGTCTTGTGGTACAAAATGTACAATGGATCCCCCTTTCGTCTTTTGTAGTTGACAAAGTTTCACTTTTGTAGCAATGAATAGTTTAAGGTTATGAACAACTTGTTTGGGATACAATGGAGGTGTTATGGTATTTAAATCTTATCATAATGACATAAGATATACTCACAACAATTACACCAAGAATTACAACTATGGAATGTCTCAGTAAAGCCCTATAGAACTCGAAATTTTGTAGTTGTTGGCAAGAAATTAAACTAGGGATAGTTGTAGTGCATAAGCCAAAAATGCAATGCTAAGGAAATTTGACCTCTAAAATTCCTTTGGACATAAATTTAAAAGGACAAAGCTTTGTTACAGTCTTAAGACCAATGCACCAATTACATGCAAGGGCTCATACAACGAAAATTCAAGTTGGTAACAAGAAAAGAGGGAAATGACCCAATGTGTGGAATTGTAGCAGTTTGGGATAAAAACAGAGCACGGAGGAAGAAAAACACAATGAATTTTAGAAAAATAGCGACAAATTTTTTATCCTTTTTGTAGACTTTAGATGCCTTATGTTGGATTGTAAATGCAATTTTAGAGTTTGTTGGTAAGCTAAATTGCTCCATTTTTTAACCCTTTCCCCTTCAAAGCCATAATCTTATACCTCGGTTTTAACCTTGCCAACCCCCTTATTACTGCACTAGTCCAAGAATCATATCCCTTCCTGCACTAGCTTTCTGTTTCATGTTTAAGGGTTATGAATGTGCTTAATTAATCATTTTCATAGATTTTATGCCTTTAAATGTTTGCAACTAATAATTCTCTTCCTAGAAGTATTTGATGGAAAATGAATTAATTATCTTGTTAGCATGGTCAAGTGCAAGTAGGATTCCTACACTGTTGGTGAATCTTCAACTATCGTGACAACTCACCACTCCATGTAGACACCATGTTTTGGAACGATTAACTCAAGTTGGGCTCGGAGCATAAAGGAAAGTTAGGGATATGGTGGAGATTAGGTCGTCGGCTGAATACCTAGAATAGTGTTTTGTATTGGAACACTCATTGTAATTTAGTTATGGTCGCATGCCTGAATGAATGTATAAAACATAGGACCCAGATAGAAAATGGTAGTGAGTGATAGATATAGCAAGGATACTATGATTCTGTTCTTTTCTAATTTTTCCTATATTGCCCTCGTTCTGGGCTGGATTCAAATTCATGATGTATATTTGATGATCATTAATAGAAAGGAACTATTCCATGTTTTCTCAATCTTGCACTATAATTCTATGTTGATGCACTGATTAAAGAGCTCAGTCTTTACGTTTTCTAAATAGGAAAACAAGATGCTTGGCTAGGGCCCAACCAACCTAGCTCATTCTCCCTCATGTTCTTCTCCTTTTTTGATCAAGGTGTGCTGATTATTTTTAATGAAAAGTGTGGACTAAACGTATGTTTCTTTTATATTTCTGCAAAGTTTGAATTTGATTTCATCATGGTGCAATGGGTTTGTGGTGTGCGAGTTCAATTGAAGTTTAATCTTATGATTTCCTTCTTTTAATCTTAATCTCGTTGTCTGCCTGGATCGTGCAAGCATGCATTCCTGCACTAGTGTGTTTGCAGTTTCGCATATTGATTCTTTCGGTTCATTATAGTAATGGTATTTTGTTTTTATTTGATAAGTCTTAATGTGATCCTGAAGAGTGTGATTTTTATTAACTTTTAATTCGATTCTGAAAAGCTTGATTTCTATTCTGAAGTTCTTTTGATATCTTGAATTGAACACACTTCTGAAACAGAACGTTATTGCAACACAAACTAGTCTATGCCTCCACTTTATGTTATTTCGAAAAGATTAGATTCATGCATAATAATTCTTAAAGGAAATATTTCTGAGTTCAAAAAGTTATGCATGCAGTTCAATAGTGTGGATAGCTATTACAAGATTGGAGCTTGTTGTCGCATTTAAATGATCTCTTAGAATACATGCAAAAGTTCCTTAGTTAAAAGTGTTCTTTGACTTTGGAATTAATTCTTGTTTTAGACATTAAAATATTAGTTGAAGAATCTTTCAGTTTTAGGAATATACTTTAAAGTTTTGTTCACCTTTGCAAGATATTTTTCTTAGTTAACACATTTTTTTTCTTGAAAGAGGATTGGAAAACTTGGTGCAGGAACCTATGTGCTAGTACAAGAATCAATCTCCTGATACATGAACAGAGTGCTCTAGCCTTGAGGCTTAGAGTTCTTGCATTAAGACATAAATCTTCAGTACAGGTGTAAAATATACTCCCATCACCTAAGCTTTGTTCTAGTACTAGTGCAAGCACATTGCAGAAGTACAAGAATAATAACTTAATATAGGGAGGAAGACCTATAAGGAGCCAGATATCTTCAAGGGTCCAATCATTAATCTGGAACAAAACCATATTGAAGATAAACATATATTTACATTTTCAAAGTTTGTTTCAAAAGGTTTTTAGAATTCCTTTCGTTTATTTTCTCTGCAAAAGTACTTTCTTTCATATTCCATCACTAAAATATCTTTGGTGTAAATTTCCAGGTGATCTTCTCTTTTTCATTTTGCAAGATTGCAATTAAGGAAGTACGAATAGAGTTTGGAAAACTTCATATCATTTCTGGCATTTTCTATGCTTCATCTCTAAGTTTATGAAACCCCCAGGTTGATAGTTAAGTGTTGAAGGAGTCTACTTGACAACAATTCCTGCACCCAACATTTTGGCGCTATTACTGGGGAGGCGATTTGAAATTGGTAAGAACTTTCCATTTTTCTACAATAGGGGTAAGTCTGCTATTATTTTTTCTGCAATATGCTTCTATTGTTTTGAGGATTTTACGAGTGTTAATTTTCTGTTCCATTGCAACAATTAACATATCCTTTTTCTTTTATAAGCATTTGAATTTTGTTTTTTGGCTTTGATTTTTTTAAATGAATGCCTAAGAAAGGTAGGGGTCTAGAGCCCAATAAGGGCCGACAAAATACTAAAAGATCTGAAAACTCTTCTCATATTTGCCCTTCTTTTGCAAGTAGGAAGTCCAAGTTAACACAAACTCATCACGCCAGAAGAGTCCATATAGATTTTGGACATAGTGATTCAGGTGTGACTCAGGCCGAAAAGGGGATGAAGGAGGCTAAAGGCAATTGGAAAGTTCAATTCAGCATTATTCAACCTTCATCTTCTAGAAGTGGTCTGATTGGAGGCACAACAATGGCTGATCATGAAGACCATGTAGAGGGGTCTGACGAGAACAAGGTAAATGACGAGCAATCCACTTTTGGATTTCCAATAGTGAAATCAGAAGAGAATTTACGAATGAAGAATATTTCACCTTCATCTCATCCACACTTTCATGGTAAGGTGCATGAAGACTGAGATTCATTTATTTTTGAATTTAATATATTATGACAGAGTTATGATTATTCTTCTGATGCCCAAAAATTAAAGTTGTTTCCTGCAAGTCTCAAGGATTCAACCTTGCATTGGTTCATGGGACTAGGAGGAAACACTTATGTTCGTGGGACCAAATGAAGAGACTATTTTTGAATAAATATCAGGATTATTGTAAAACTATAGAAATGTAGGATGAGATCTTCACTATTGTACAAGGTGATGATGAGACTTTGGAGGATTACTTAGAGATATTTTTGTATATACTACAAAGGTCCAAATACAAATTTGATTTAAGTAATATTCGAACATTGTTCCTACGAGGACTTACTGAGGATTCTAGACATAATTTGAATTTGTTAGGACAAGGAGACATTGCAGAGAAAACTTTTGAACAAATTTGTGACTTGTGCAGGGAATTCTCCAAAAACCAATCTAGATCCATTAGAGGAGGTCGAAGTAAAAGTAACAAACTAGGATCTACAGATGTTATGACCATTGGCTTGGACAATAAGATGGACAATATGAAAATTGAAAGAATGAATAATGTTAGCAAACAAATAGAGTCTTTGAAATTTTAGAAAAAATTATAAAAAGGACAAGATTCATTGTCTATTTTTTGTCCAAAGTGTAGAAAAAAGAATCCTTTAAGAGAATGTCATGCTAAGATGAAAAGTGCTAATAAATGTGTAATTTGTGTAGAGAACTATGCCACTGAGGATTGTCCCTCCATACCAGGATTAAAAGTGGTACTCGAAGGAGAGCATTTTGAACCTGAGTCCTTACATGGCATGGAGCACGAAGGAACTAGCCTTAGGTAAGTGCAGTTATGGCTCCTAAACCACATTTTTATGGATATAATGCATCTCCATATTCCGATAATAATAATAATAATAACCACTCTCAACATTGGTAGCATGGGAACCATTTCCATCATGGATAGTCCTCTCAACCTTGGAAATAAGGATGGAGAGTGCCAAACCATTCATATCATTCCTATCCTGCTCATATGCCATCATATCCTCCTTCTTATGCACCACAGCATATGTCACAACCATATTTTCCCTCTCTACCTCAACAGTGTCAATCATTGCCACCATTTCCTTTGCCACCACCATTCAGAGCACCTCAACTACCTGCTCAACCGGTACCAAACCCTAATAATAAGGCGATACAATTGATTCATTCAATTGGTCCGTTCCCTCTCCCTACCTATCAAACCTTGCTGGTTGGGATAAATGAGCTTTAGTTGAGATTGGGAAGGGTTGTTAAACCAAAAAAAGAAACATTCCATGATAATTATTGAGGAGAAAAATGAGGAGGTAACTCCTGATCATTCGAAAAACAATATCACCCTTCAACCCATTCCCGTACCATTAGATTTAGCATATTCTTCAAACCAGCCCCCCTATCTAGAGCGGTTGGCCATGGAGAAGAGTGACCCCAAGTCCACCTTGGCTTCTGAATTAAGGAATCTTTGTATAAAGGTTCCTTTACTTTAGGCTATCTGAGAAATTCCCATCTGCACAAAGGTCATTCAGGAATTATGTCTTAAAAATCCAAGGAGGAAGAGAGTAGAACCTCATACCATTTAGTTTGTTGGTAGAGAATCTTAGTTGATGACATGATGTGTATCAATGGAGAAATATATAGATCTTGGAAACCAAGTTGTTTTTGTCTAGATAGGTGATATCCTTGTCTCTAATGTATTAATAGACCTAGGGCCGACCATCAATGTGATGACCAGGCAAACCATGGAACAACTTGGGTTGAGCCATATTCGTCTCACACCCACCCTGCTTGAACTTGCAGACAAATCTAAAATCAAGCCTGATGGAGTATTGGATGACGTGGTTGTCTCTATAGATTCATGGGAATACCCCATGAATTTCATTGTACTTAAGCCAAATAATCCTTTAGGAGGACATCCTTTGATTCTAGCATGACCGTGGCTTTCCACAATCGATACTTATATTGGATTTCGCTTCGATGACATGTACATTTCACATGGAGACTCTAGGAAAAAGGTCACCTTATACCCACCTACAAGATCTATTTAGGAACTCAAGGATAACTTATGGTTAGATTATGATAGTAGTGATGAGGAGACCTGACCTATTTCTTCGATTCAACATCATACCGAGTCTACTTAGGATGGTGAATTGCACTATTTCTTGAACAATCTAGACACTACGCCTAATTTTGGTACACTTCATCAAATATTTAGTATGGATTTCCATGAAAACTTTGATTCCCAACCTTCCTTATCCTAGATTGTTGCATCATCTTCTTGTACTCTTGAGCTTGAGACTACTCTTGTTGAAATCATTCCAGGCAAATCCTTACACATTAGTTCAAACTTGGATTCATCTCAGCAAGAGAAGCTTGTTACCTTGTTGCGAGCTCATTTGGATGCATTCACTTGGAGTTATGAAGACATGAAGGGCATTACTCCCGAGACTTGTACTCATCATATCTATATCCAGGAGGGAGCCCAACCTATCCAACAATCCTAGAGACGAATGAATCCCGCACTAAGAGATATTGTTAAGGAACAATTACAAAAACTCTTAGATGCTAATTTCATCTACCCCATTTCCGAAAGCTAGTGGGTCTCTCCATTAGTGATAGTCTCTAAAAAAGATTTGAGATGGCGTATTTGCATTGACTATTGAGAATTAAACAAAGAAACTCTCAAGGATTACTTTTCCCTTTCTTTCATCGATGGGGTGCTAGATACCCTTGCCGGTAAAAAGTACATCGATTTTTAGATGGCTTGAGTGGGTATAACCAAATCTAGATCACACCTTCAGATCAAGACAAAACCACCTTTGCATGCCCTTAGGGTAAATTTTCCTACTAAGTGCTTCCTTTTGGGTTATGTAATGCACCCACTACCTTTCAAAGGGTTGTGCTGGATATTTTTTGTTGATCTTGAATGTGTTGAGATTTATATGGATGACTTTTCTTTATTTGGTAACTCATTCGATGAAGCTCTTAAAAATTTAGAAAAAGTGTGTTTACGTTTCCAAGAGGACAATCTTGCTTTGAGTGATAAATTTTTTACATTAATGTGCAAAGCAGGAGAGGTTCTTTGTCATTTGATTTCTTACAAACGTATTCACGTAGACCCCGCTAAAATTGAAGTTACTATTCGTCTGCCTGCACCCAAAACTCAAAAAGGAAGTGAGAGGTTTCCTGGGACATGTTGGTTATTACCGGAGATTCATTGAAATTTTTTCCAAGATTTCTACCCCCCTTTTTAAATTACTATCTAAGGATAGTGAATTCACTTGGTCCATGGCTTGCCAACAGTCGTTTGAAACATTGAAGGAAAAATTAGTACAGGCACCAGTTTTGAGAGGACCAAACTGATCCTTGCCATTTCATATTTCCTCTAATTCTTTAGACACTACTATTAGTGCAACCTTAGGACAAGAAGAGAATAAACATTCCTATGTTATTTACTACATCAATAAAAATTTGTCACCTGCTGAGTTTAACTATATACAGTGACTGAGAAAGAATTTTTAGCCGTTATTTTTTCTATTAACAAATTCATACATTATATTACAAGATATGAAGTTTATGTCCATACTGATCATTCTACTATAAGATATTGTTGGAAATAATACTAAGAGGGGGGGGGGGTGAATCAGTTATTATCAAATCTTTTCCAATAAACACTTGCAGATCTGACTAATGAAACTTGTATATACCTTCCAGATTTTAATGTAATTTATTCTTTAGATGTTAACCATTAATCTGTATGTCAGAACCATATGATAATAAACAGGAACAAGAAACATAGACAATCACACCAAAGAACACCATATATAAGGTGGAAACCCAATGTGGGTGAAAACCACCTACTGCAATATGTCTCTGTCTTCTTTCAAAGAAACTTCTTTTTACAATGATTTTGTACTGTTGCAGTCCTTTGCCAGTACGCAGGTTGCAACCTACAGAGAGCTACAACCCTCTCTCGTTTTCCAGCTTCTCCTGAAAGGGAGCTACAACCCCCTTGGCTCTTGTACTAGCTAAGATACTAGTACGTAGGTGCTGAACTACAGAAGGCTACTACCTTCTCTTTCTTCCAGGGACTACGTTTCATAAATTTTCAAACTAGATCCAAAACATCATGTACATGTGCATCACCCAATCTCCTTTAAACAAATAACTTCTCAGAATGCAATAACCAGAAAATAACACCAGTAACCAGACACTAATTTAAACCCAGATCTCTGCAGAAACAGATAAAAGACAGCTAAAATATATTTCAAGAAAGGTCCACAACTTCATCGAAGGAAACCTACTTCTTCTCTGGTTCTGCGCACCTCCGCACTGCGCCGTTGCCACTCTCTTCAGTAGATCTAACTTATAATGCTCCGGTTTCTCCTTGATTCAGATTCAACTATGTCTCACCAACCGATTATCAGAAATTCAGATCTTGCTCTTCTTAATATTTTCAACATTTTTCATTAGCCAAATGATCTCCTTTCCTTTTTATAGGCTAGGCCTCACTCAAAACCATGGACCAACACCATTGAGAAACAATACCACGGACCCAATACTTGGGTTCAATT
>APFE030569575.1:90485-113334 GCA_000404065.3 Pinus taeda
AAATGGTCATTCATTTTAACTAGACAAGCGTTGGGCTTGTCGGTCATTTGATTTTACTTTTACTTTAGTTTTTTTTTTTATTTTATCTGTCACAGTTGTTTAGGAGACTGATTACAGGACAATTAACTAAATTAGTTCTTTACAGTTGTAACAGTTAGAATTAGTTTCATAACTGGCAAAATAAGTTACTTTCTGTTAAAGTAGTTTTACCAAGAACAGTTGAAAACATTTTTCATTTAAAGACAGGAGGGACATCATTGTACGGGTTCTCTCCCCCGAAAAGAAAAACAGAGCAACATAACCACTTTGGTTTATCAGAAAAGAAGAATATACATTTGATTTCTTTTCATTACTGTAAAACTAAAATCATCAGATTATTTCTCTGCCATCAGAATCATGAACTCAGAATCATTTTGTTATTTTAGAAATTATCGTCGTGTGTGAAGTGTGTGAACAGCGACTACAAAATAGAAGGATCAAATAGAGAAAACGAATCAAATACAGGCGGACGACCGAAAGTCGAATTGAATCATTAACTGTGAACGAAGGAACAGAGAAGAGACCCAGAGACGGCCCACAGATAACGGAAAATTTTCATTCGGCGACAGAGAAACTACAGGTACTGTAAAACTTGATAAACCCTCATGATATTGAATGCATGGAACGAAAGCTACAGAATTCGAACAGGGACGCATTATAATTTTTTCTCTTAACTGATATATGTAATAGTATCAAATATTCAAGAACAGAGTTGTGAATTTCCATGTTTCATTGACAATAACATAAAAGAGCGAGAATCAAATAACCGCTGTAGAATATAACTCCTTGAATATATTAAGCCATGCTTATGTAAAGTACAGACGGGATTCGTTATTGAATCAACGACACACACAGTGACGACATGACCAAAACAACTTGAATCATAGCAGTTGAAACAAGACGCCGAGGGCTTGTGGTGCCCTAATACAAGATAACCAGAGGAGAGTTCGACACCGTCGAGGAAACCCTCAACGATTCGATCAAACACCCAGATGCCGTCAACAAGTGACCCAAACGGAGTTATTCAAAAGGAGGATAACGAATAACCAGAACCCGAAAAGGGTTATATAATTACAGGACTCAAAAGCGAGCAAACAATAATCTGAGGGACATTAACCCACAGGACTGCATTTTTAACTGAGACCAAGAATCTACAGAACATTTAATATCGACAAACACACATATTTTCTACAAGTGGAGTAGAGCTACCCGGTGACTGAAATCACGAATCCACCAACGAGTTCGAAGGGCAGCGTTGGACATCGAAGGAAACGAGTGGGTACCTGTGACAGAAAGGAAAACACCAAACAATCATGTTAGAAACCGGCATGAAAAGCCTAAACAAAAAAATGAGGTAAAGATCCAGCAAGAATTGGCGACAGTTACCTGTAGAGGCAGAAGAGACTCGAAACAACCAGGAAAAGACCACCATAACCTGCTGACAGTGGCAGAAAAACGTCAGGGACGAAACTATAAAAACCCAAAACATTTATCAGGGAGAGTAAGCTTACCAGGAGATCCGAAGAAGCGTGGAGGTTGGAGCAACCCTGCAAGTTAGGAATAAACCAGACCAGTTAAATGGAGAACTGCAAACAGTGAGAGCATGGAATTCAAACCGATATGCTATCGACTAACAAACCCATAGAAAATACCGATAAACAGAAATACGACAGTGCAGGACTCGAAAGTGTTACCCACAGTCTTCATAACACTAGCAAGCCACGGCGAAGGCGTCATTGAAACCCTGGAGCAAAGACCCGAGGTTTTTTTTTTTCCCGCGGCACAGACAGAGCGTCTCCCAACAAAAACGAGGTGAGGAAATGGTGAATGAAACGCGGAAACACTAACAAAAGGGACAGGAACCGGCAGGTGTGCCTCTGTAACCGGAAGAGCAGGTTAAAACCCTAAACCCTAACCACGAGGCGACGTACAGGAAAGTAAATTCCGCAATAAAGCCATCCGGACGCGTAATAAAGGTGAACAGGTGAACCAAACGGCGGGAGCCGTCATTTTTGATTGATTTTTTTTATGAGATCCTACATTCATGCTTGGAATATGGCACGAGGGTGACTGGCTAAACAAAAGATTTGGTTCAGCCTAGTCTACAGTCGGGTGGTTCGTGGAAGTCCCATACTTGGTCGGCCTATGCAATCATCAGTAAGATCTCTCCTTCTCCTTCGTATTTGATGGGTAAATATACTTGTTTATATGTGTCTTATATGGTTGTTATATCCCTAATATTTTTGTTGGTTATATGCTGGCTATAAATGAGTTTAATGACAGTGAAAATGTATGGCTCTAATCATGTTTTGCTTAATCACTGAATGTATAATGAATATGTGACTTAATGGATGGTAATGCAGTTATTGTGATGAGGCACCAATGCGTCTTAATGATTCTCAGATAAGTATGAGACCCCTATGCTCAGGTATGTTATTTAAAAATGTAGAATGCATATTTTTGATATGTTTGACGAAATTCCTGTCATGGCTAGTAGGGTTCTAGTCAATTCCTTGTCCAAGTAATTGCTTTTGTATCATTATTTCATTGTTATATTTCATTTCTGGAAGTGTCATGGATTTTTGGGCAGTGACCTAAGCCCAGGGCCTAAAAAGTGGCACAGAATTCAGAGACACAACCCATAAATTTCATTTCTGGAAGTGTTATGGATTTTTGGGTAGTGACTTGAGCCCAGGGCCTAAAAGGTGGCACAAAATTCGTAGACACGGGCCCATAATTGGTTGAGAAAGTCCCCAGTCGCAAGCATACCCGTGTTGTGGGAGCGACTAGAGGGTCCTAGTCGCACTCATACCCATGTCATGGAAGCGACTAGGAGATTAATGCAGTGAAAAGTTAGTTTGTCTTAGGGGCTAGTCACCTGGATGGTTTGGATGGCCCTGAGGGTTCAGTAGTAGGTCTAGAAGGTCTGTATTGTTGTGTTTCATTGGTTCCACTTCCTTAACTGACACATAGGGAGTTGAATCATATCATAGTAACTCTTGTTGCATGTTTACCCTGGTTGGACGATTACTTGGGTAGATGTGGGAGGAGGGTGTTACTGAGTGGTATCAGAGCATGGTTCACCTCTCGGATTGGATGGGCGATGTGTTGGTTATTCATTCATGTCGGTTGTGTATTGTTGGGTGTGTTATTTTCTTTCCACGACTAGTCATATAGGCGGGGGGGTCACAGGGGGGTGATAGTCCCCTGTCGTTGCGCCAGGTGCAACAAGGGGGTCATAGGGGGGTGGTAGCCCCCCTGTATAGGGTTAAAACCTAGATTTAGTACCAGATTTGTTTCGGCTTCAAGGGGATGCCTTTGTTGAGGGTTTTGCTTGGGCTTGTGAATGACCCTGTTCAGTGGGAGATCTACAGGTTCGATTCCTATGGTGAAAGAAGATGGCAAGCAGTGGAAAGATAGAGATCGAGAAAATTAATGGTTGGAGTTTTGAATTGTGGAAACTAAAGATGGAGGATTTGTTGGTGGATAAAGATCAATGGATTGTAGTAGATCCCGATATTAAACCAACAAAAATGTCAGTAAAATACTGGGCAAAGTTGGATCGGAAGGCAAAGAGCATAATATGGTTGTGTATCTCATATTTGGTATTGTTGAATGTATTAGGGGAAGCTACGATGAAGGATTTATGGGTCAAGTTAAGGACTTTGTACCAATCTAAGTCTCTAGTGAATAAATTGATCATGCGAAAAAGGTTGTATAACCTAAGGATGAAGGATGGAGACTCGGCGATAGAGCATCTGAATGTCCTCTATTTGTTGATATAAAAATTTCAGACGAAGATAAGTGCATCAGTTTTTTGTGTCCTCTACCAGATTCATGTGATAGTCTGGTGTTGCTATAGGTAGTAATACAACTACCTTGAAGTTTGATGAAATAGTCTCATCCTTGTTGTCGGAGGAGATGAGACAGAAAAATATGGAGAGCCAGAATGGAAATGCCTTGTCTATATGAGGACAGTCCCAAAACAAAACAAAAAAAGAGTCCTCGATTAGGATATCTAAATCTCTAGGAAAACTTGTAAAGGTATGTTGGAAATGCAGAAAGGAAGGGTACTACAAAAAGAAATGTAGATCTAAAGCTCCTAAGAAAAGAAATAGATATGATGATTCTCCTTCTGCAAAGACGAAAACCACCTCAAATGAAGGTGGGGATGTGTACTTGGCTTCTTCTTCAAGTACACATGTAGATCATGAGGCATGCTTGATTGACTCAGGTGCATCCTTTCATTTGATTTCCCATAGGGAGTGGTTCTGCTAGTATGAGAAATATGATGGTGGTGATATCTTCTTAGGGGACAAGAAGGCTAGGATTATCGGACGCGGAAATTCAAGCTAAAGTTGTAAGGTTGAAGGATTAGAACACTTACAGGTGTTTTGTATATTCTTGTATTGGCTAGAAATTTGATTTCTATAAGCAAGATGGATGATGCAGGTGTAAAAACAGTCTTCGAGAAATATACTTGCAAGATTGTTTGGGGAGCATTGGTATTGATGTGGGGAGTTCGGATTGGAACTCTGTACAAGCTTTTGGGTAGTATTGTTATTGATGGGTGCAATAGTTATGTGGTTCCTGAAAGTGGAGAAGAAAATCTAGTGGTCTCTAGAGAAAAGATCATGCTATGGCATCAAAGACTTGGACATATTGGATAAAAGGGCCTTCACATACTTCATGGTAATGGTATGGTAGAAGGTATGTGTAATTTCTCTTTGGATTATGATTCTTGTGAACATTGTGTATATGGGAAGAAAAATCGAGTGAGTTTCCCTTTTGGTGTTAAGAGGGCGAAAGAGATATTAGAGCTTGTGCACAGTGATTTGTTTGGACCTGTGTCGATTCCATCACTGGGTAAGTTTGTTTACCATGTATCATTTATAGATGACTTCTCAAGGAATACATGGATATATTTCCTCGGGAATAAATATGAAGTCTTTGATAGGTTTAAAGAATTTAAGGCTTTGGTGGAAAACCAGACAGAGAAAAAGATAAAGGTGTTGTTGACAGATAATGGTGGAAAGTTCAACAAGAAGTATTTTGAAGAGTTCTGTAAGAAGTGTGGTATAGCATGATAGAAGACTACTCCATTCACAACTTGTTTATTTGTGGTAGCATCGAACGTGCTCTTGCCGTGAAAATTGGTGGAGAGGCTAAGGGACATAAGATTTCCAAGTCTCAGAAATCACTTGGGGAAATTCCACCCGAATGAAGAGATATTAAAATAATTAATATTTTTAATGGCGTTCCTAAGTCTAAACTTGGGAAAATTAAAATATTAATGTGTATTAATATAAAATGGGTGAGAAAGCTCTAAATGACGAGGATCAAGCCAAATCTAATCTTAGTCGTTGATTAGGGGTTAATCTCGACCGTTGAATTGTCAACATGAAAAGTATAAGAGGAGGCTTGAGGGTTAGTTGAAGATACACCAAATTGATTAGTCAATTCGATTTTCTGGAGCGGGGTTTGCTGAGAGAATCGAACAAGTGATCCGTCGCTGTGAGGGGCAGTTCGGTAGAAGGTTGAGAATACATGGCAGAGAGGCAGAGATAGTGCTAGAGAGACAACACAGAGCCTGGGGAGGCTGACATAGAGGTAGTTGGGACTTATGGAGAGCTTGAGGAGGTCAGCATGGGTGACGCAGAGGGCTAGAGGGTTGACACAGATAGCTAAGGGGCCGACATAAAGGTATCAGTAGTTGCGCAAAGGATAGCTGATGCAGGAGCATCTAGACCTAGCCAACAATGTGATAGTGTGATCACATGTTGTGGTTAACAAGGAGTGGAGAAGAAAATTGATTATTAAGTTCTTATTAGTTATTAATTATGTAAGTAGTTAGTTTGTTGTTAAAAATCTGAGGAAATTAGAAATAAATGACAAGTCGATCCTCCCTATGAGGAGATCAAGCCAAGTAGCTAAGTCATTAAGTTATATTAGGATTTTGTTTCTTAAGAAAATAGAAAACTCCTTCATTTATGGAAGGAGGCTGTTACTTAAGGATTTGTTTTCTGATTGTAATTGAGAGAGAGAGGGTGAGAGTGATAAAAACCATGGAGTGCAATAATGTAAGGGAGCTATCGGAGGCAATAATGAAGATACTCTGTTTTTCCTATGTATCAATGTTTTTGCTTTAATCATAATGATAGAGTTGGTGTTTTAGTTTTACATGAAGACAATCAATTCATGATATAGATAGTTCAGTCTTCACTCGTACATCTTATGCCTCAGCTAATCAACACAGAGAGACCCAATTCTAGTCTGATCAGCATAACACAACTCTATACAATCATTGCTTTGATCAGCCATGCATTTGGGAATATGAATTCGGTGGCAAGATTTTGGTCAGGAGCATGTAGATTGGGCCTCTATAACTGTTAAAGTAGGTAAACCAATCAAAAATCCAAAAGAAATCCGACTAAAAGGCACATCTATGACTTGGCACTACGCATAGGGATCTGGAGCTACGCTTGTGCCACAAAGCGTTGTGCTTTGGTATTTGGTGCTGCATTTTGCTGTAAATTGCCAAAACGTTTTTTCACATGCCCTGCAATTTATAAAATTCCTCCATCCAATCTTCATTTGATGGATTGTCCTCTTGTAAACCAATTATAGTTTTTATTTGTTAGGATTTTGGCTAATCTTTGTTTTGGGAATTGAAAGTGGGAACAAAATAGTTGATACAGGTTTTTTATAAGCTGAGACCACATCATTTGGTATCAGAGCCAACGGGGATTAAGTTCTTCTACAATAAACATGCCACCTAGGAGAGTAGCTAGAATAGGTCGGGGAAGACTTGTAGCCAATGCAGTTTTGCTGGAAGAGATTCGACACCTTTGCACAAGGATGGAGACAATGGAAACTGCTCAGAGGAGAGCACCTAATGAAGGGGATGCTAGTGTTGCAGAGGAATCTTCTGAGGAAGTGGAAGACTAAAGGTGGAAATACCTTTGTATGAAGGGAACCTAAATGTGAAAGAATTGATGGACTGGATTAGTTTGTTAGATGAGTATTTTGACTTTGAAGAAGTTGAAGATAAAAAGAAGGTTAAATTTGTAGCTACTAGATTGAAGGGCCATGTAGTTATCTGGTGGGATGAACTACAAACATTCAGAGAGAGAAAGCGAAAGCCTAAGATTAATCAGTGGGACAAAATGGTGAGTAAATTGAAAAGTAAATTCATGCTAAAATATTACCAGTTGAATCTTTTCAGACAGTAACAAAATTTGAAGCAGAAAGGAATGACTGGCAAAGAATACACGGAAGAGTTTTATAAGTTGAGCATTAGAGCGGGACATGAAGAGGATGGAATAGAAAAGGTAGCTAGATATATCAATGGCTTGAGATATAACATACAGGATGAAATTAGTCTCCTGAGTCTGAAGACAATTGAAAGTGCTTATCAAGCAACCTTGAAGGTAGAGGAGAAAATATTGGGGAAGCAAAGTTAGAGACATAGAGGTAAAAGTTGGCAAGAGGAAGAGGAGCTTCCAGATCAAGATTCTAGCACTCTCAGGATGAAGCAGGAGGTTCGAATAGTAGACCGCCGTAGAGAGGAGACTTTGGTAGAGGGAGTTTTGCACCCAAAGGTAGAGGCCGAGGAAGAGAAATTAAGTGTTACACATGTGGAGAATGGGGACACGGATCATGGCACTGTCCTCATAATAAAGCAACAAATCATAGAAATGTGAATATTACTAAAGCAAAGGAAGAAATTTCTCAGATTACGGGAAAAGAAGAACCACCCGAAGCGGGAGAATCCTTGTTATTGAAAAGGGAGTTTCTTAAAGCAAAAAAGGAAGCAGGAGAGCCAGTTCAAAGGAAGAACATATTTAAGACTATATGCAAGTCCAAGGGGAAATGCTGCAAAGTGGTAATTGACAGTGGAAGCACTGATAACCTTGTTTCCATAGAGATGGTTAGAAAATTGGGATTGATTAAGAAGGAACACCCTACTCCTTACAAAGTATTGTGGCTGCAAAAAGGACATCAGATTTTAGTGACAAAACAGTGCAAAGTAAAGATACAGATTGGTACATATAAATATGTCATATTATGTGATGTAATGCCAATGTATGTGTGCCATAAATTACTAGGAAGACCCTGGCAGTTTGATAGAAAAGCCATTCATGATGGCAGAAGGGACACCTACACCTTAGAGAAGTATGGGAAGAAGCATGTTGTTTCCTTTAAAGGATGAAGCGGACAAAGGAGTAGCTGGAAATAGTGTTATGTTGATGAGTGGGAAAGAACTGCTGCAAGAAGTCAAGAAGGAAGAAGAGTTGCATTTTGTAGTTGTAGGTAAACCCAAGGTAATTTTGATTTCTACAAATTTAGATGATTTACTTGAAGAAATCAATGGGCTTGATTGTGGGGAAAACTCCACAGTTGAGCGTGCTTGAGTCAGAGGCGATCTGGGATGGGTGACCTCCCGGGAAGTCCTCTGGTTACTGGGTGCAAGCCCTGGAAGTGATGATTGACGTTATGTGATTTATTTCACTAGGTTCAATCCCACTTCTTCACCCCTGTGAGCATCACCCGATGCAATGAGTGATAAGTGGACTATTTAAAAATCATGAGAAACTAGTCAATTACAATTACCTCTCATGGAAATGGTCATAGATGAATGACTTACTTAACGCAGTTGAATCCCAAAAAATGATATCTAATATAATGCACTGCTAAAACCAATTTTGCATTAATCGTTATCGGGATAATATCGGCACAAGGAAAAAATTAGAATTATCGAGAAATAATCGGAAATAATTGTTTGGTACAATTTTTTTTTTTTTTTTCAATTTTTTTAATATCTAAACCATCTAAAACATAAAATAAATACAGTGACACATAAATATGATAAAAAAACTAATATATAAGATGTTTAATATCATTTCTAGCACTAAATCGCACATAACATTGAATGATGTCTTTAATAGTAAGTCCTGACTCCTGAGTCCCAACTCAGCCTCAAAATATCAACAAAAAATATGATAATGTATCTCATCATGTCATAATGTCATATACAATAAAATGAAAGTCTAATCCTATTGATTTCCTCTGCCACTCCTGCGAGAAAATGCCACAAATTTCCCTTTCCCTCTAGATGTAGATGATGGTTCCCATGCTGGTGGAGATGGCAGTGGAGTCTGATGTGCTCTAGAAGCTGAAGAACTAGAAGTAGGAGGTATAGGAGGTAGACCATGTCCTCTATTGGTGGTAGTGGTAGCCCGAGCAGGTGGTGTTACCTCCTCCTCCTGTTCTTTCTCCTCCTCCTCCTCCACTTGCTCCTCCTCCTGCTCCTCCTCCTCCTCCCCCTCCACTACATTCTGCACTAACCAATCATCAACAGACTCCATGAGAGGCCTCTCGGCCTCAATCTTCCATGCAGCAGTGGTGTCAATCTCATCCAATGAGATGGCATCCACATCAGGTGTCCTCTCAAGTTGCCTCACCCACAATCGAAGATTGTAGTAGACGTCGACCATGTCATTAAGTCGCTGGGACTCCAACCTGTACAAGGATCATGAAATAATAATTAATAATTATAAAAAAATATTGTTTAATGAATTCAAAAATTTCTTTGGAAATTTGCAATATTTTAAATGTTTAAGTTTTAACCTGTTGCACTTATAGTTATTTTTTCAAATACACTCCAGTTGCGCTCACATCTTGAGGAGCTACATGTTTGGCTAAGGATGCGAATGGCAAGCTTTTGCAGAAGGGATACCCTGCCACCATACATTTTCCACCATGCATCTATAACAAAATTACAAATAAAATTTTAAATAAACATAAGAAAAAAATGGAATTTGAAGAGACAATGAAATTTGAAACAAAGTTACAAACTAAAAATTACTTGGCATTTTAATCATCCTATCATTGACAACCATCTCAAAGCCAAATGTGCCACTTGCCATCCTATATGTCTCAATTTGTTTAGAGATCTCTATACGTTGTTCTGGAGATTGCACCATCTTCTGGACATAGGATAAGACTCCATCCATGATCTCAGCATCAAAATCAAACCCACATGCATAAGAAAATGCAGGGTTCAGGAAAAGCCCAGTAGCATGAATGGGACGATGGAGTGTGTTGTTCCATCGCTCATCAATCACTCCCCATAGGAGGAGTTGTTTCTGAAACCCATCATCTCCCTTATCATCATAGTAGGCCCGAATGGCTTCTTTGGCCATGTCCATGGCGTCATACAAATAGCCCATTGTGGGCTTCTCACCATCAACCAACCGAAGAACCTTTACCAAAGGTTCAGTAACGGCACACACCTCATGCACTCCCGCCCAAAAGTCTTCCTGGTATGAAACCAGTCTGCATATGGCCTCTCCCTTTGGTTTGTGGCTATTTGGCAAAGCCCGCCACTTCTCTGAAAGAAACATTTTCTTCACATCCCACATAGAATTCAACAGCGATTGAAGAGATATGAAACTGGTGGAAAACCATGTAATGGCGGGGCGCACCAACTCTTTGTTGTTGGTGAATCTTCTCATCAAGCTAAGCACAGATGTATGGTTATATATAAATTTTGTAATGCTTTTGGATGAATCAACAATATCTTTGACAAAGGGAATTTTCCCTATGTCCTCCAACATCAAATCAATATAGTGTGCAGCATAAGGTGTCCAAAATAAAGTAGGATGCTTGTCCATAGGCATCCTGCCAGTAGCAACATAATTTGCAGCATTGTCCGTTATGACTTGGGCAACATTTTGTTCACCCACCTCCAAAATAAACAAATCTAGCAAATCACATAAAGTTTTTGCATCTTTGATTTGTGTAGATGCATCAACAGATTTGATAAACATAGTCCCCTTGGGACAACTAACCAAGAAGTTTATGAGGGTTCTCCCCTTTTGGTCAGTGCAACCATCTGAAATAACAGTGCATCCTGTTTGTGCCCATGATGCCCTAAAATCCTCCAATCTTTGGGTGCAGTCACGCTTTTCATTTTGAAGAATCCGGCCTCTGAAATCATGATAAGAGGGGATTTTGTACCCTAGGCCAACAACAGGTTGGAAAAATGGATTATTCTTTACAATGCTAAAAGGAATATCACTCTAGAGGAGAAATTTTGCTAGCAACTTGTCAGCTTTTTCTTTTTCAGCTCTTTTTAACATTGAACCAATATATGGCTGTGAACCAGGTGTGTTTCGAGGAACAAAAAATGATGATGTCGCTATCGGATTGGTTGATGCTACAGTAGAACCAGTGCCACTTGGCCCACTTCCTTCAGCTGACCTTTTTAGTTGCTTTTGAGTTATTCTTTGGCCTTTCTAGTCTGCTCTAAAGTTTCCAATGCTCTCATGGCTCTTTGGATAAGTTCAGGAGTTGTATTTGCACAAGGCCCCACATCTTTTCCAGGGGTTTGTGCAAGGTGAAACTTCAACCTGTACACCCCCCTGGACATAGGGTGGCCACACAACTTGCAACTCAAGTTTAGTCTATCATTTGGAGAATCAAGTACACCATATTCCCAGAAAGGATCCAATTTCCTTGGCATGTTTGTTTTTGAAGTTTGAAGTTGCAAACTTGAAGTCTTGAATGGTGTTTTGGTGTAGTTGTGAACCTATGGGAAAATAAGGATTAGGATTACAATTTAGCATTTACAAAATTGCAAGTTACAAGTTATTATTTTAATTTTTAATTTTTACATTGTGCAATGAAAATCCAAGTTACCCAACGTAAAACAACCATTCCAAAGTTCAAAGTTTCAAACACAAATTACCCAACCATTCCAAACCCAAGTTACCCAACCAAATGGCAAAAACAATGAAAAAAACATAAACAATGTTTAAAAACAATGAAAAAAAAATTGGTTCCCATAGTCATACCAAGTTACCCAACCGAAAACAATGAAGAAATACAAAAAAATCTTTTAAAACAATAAAAACAAAAGAAAAGTGGTGCCCATACCAAGTTACCCAACCAAAAACAATGAAAAACATACAAAAACAATGTTTTTAAACAATGTTTTTAAGCAATGAAAACAAAAAAAAATTAATCCACATACTGTTTCTATGGAGAAATTGGTGGTGTCCTCTTGATTTTCTCCTCTAAGCACTTAGATTTGGATAAAAATGCTCTGCAGCTTAGTCTCCCAGCTCTCCTCTTCCCTTCGTGTGCAATTGTCCAAATGAGCTCATTAAAAAACCCAAAAAACGTTATAAAACTGTGTTGTTGCGACCCCCGACGATAATTTCTTTTTTTATCGCGATAAAGTCAATAAAAATCGGCAAAAAGAATTCCAGCTATTATTTCGTATAGTTATCGTGATTTTAAGCATACAAGCATTTAGTTGAACAAAGTCGCTTATGCTTTGAGCAGAGTGAATTTAATTGTGTAGGAATTAAAATTAGTGTTGTAGGTTTTGAAGAAATGGTTGACATGTATAAGGAAGATGCATAATTTAAAGACATTTATGCAGCGGTGCAAAATCTAGCAATTCACAATAGAAGCCAGTGGTTGGATTATCTTATCCAAGGAGGTTTGTTGTTTAAAAATAACAAGTTGTGTATTCCCAAATGTTCTATGAGGGAAAACATAATTAAAGAAAAACACAGCAGAGGCTTATCTGGACACTTTGGACAAGAAAAGACATTTTCTCAGGTACATGCTTTTTACTACTGGCCAAAGATGCAAACTGATATTAAGATATTTGTTGAGAAATGTAGGATTTGTCAGCATGCTAAAGGGAGAAGCCAAAATACCAGATTGTACCAGCCATTGCCAGTACCAAACCGGCCTTGGGATGCAGTTAGTATGGATTTCGTTTTGGGTTTGCCAAAAACTCAAAGGAAAAATGATTCGATCTATGTTGTTGTAGATATAATTTTGAAAATGGCTCATTTCATTGCATGCAAGAAGACTAGCAATGCAACTCATATTGCTAATCTGTTTGTTTCATAAATTGTAAGGTTACATAGACTGCCTATAAGTATTGTGTCTGATAGGGATACAAAGTTTGTGGGGCATTTTTGGAGAACTTTATTGAAGAAACTAGGTGCAAACCTTAGTTTTAGTTCAACCTATCATCCTCAAATAGATGGATAGACCGAAGTAGTAAATAGAAGCTTGGGAAACATATTGAGGAGCTTAGTTTATCAAAATCCTAAGCAGTGGGATTTAGCACTTGCTCAAGCTAAGTTTGCTTATAACGATACTCCTAATCGGAGTACTGGGATGAGTCCATTCCAAATTGTTTTTGGGATGAATCCAAGAGGTGTGTATTAACTCAGAAATGTGGGAAAATAGGAAAGGAGCACAAAGGCGGAAGAATTTGCAGAGCAGATGCAGAAACTATAGGAAGATGTCAAAAAGAGATTATAGGAAAGCAGTAACAAATACAAACAAAGAGGTGATATGAAGAGGAAAGAAAAATAATTTCAAGTGGGCGATCTCATCATGGTGTACCTAAGAAAAGAAAGGTTTCCTGCTGGGACCTATAACAAATTGAAAATGAAAAAGATAGGACCATGAAAAATTATGAGAAAGTTTTCAACCAATGCCTATGAGGTTGAGCTACCAGAAGGGATTGGTATATCACCTATCTTCAATGTTGCAGATTTGTACCCATACAAGGAGCCAGAGACAGAGCTACAAGATGAACTGACAGTAAAGAAGGTTGAGACCCCAAACTGCAAAGAGCAAATGCCAAAGACAACAAAGAAGGAAGTGGAAGCCATTCTGGATAAAAGAGTAGCAAAGAAGACAAGGAGCCAAACATATTATCAGTAGTTAGTTAAATGGAAGGGGCAACTACATGAAGATGCCAGCTGGATGACAGCGACAGAGTTACATAGATATCAAGTGGAGCCCGAAGACATGATGGAATAGTCTTTTTCCTCCCCAAAAGTCTGATGCAAGAGCATCTAGACCTAGCCAACAATGTGATAGTGTGATCACATGTTGTGGTTAACAAGGAGTCGAGAAGAAAATTGATTATTAAGTTCTTATTAGTTATTAATTATGTAAGTAGTTAGTTTGTTGTTAAAAATATAAGGAAATTAGAAATAAATGGCAAGTCGATCCTCTCTACGAGGAGATCAAGCCAAGTAGCTAAGTCATTAAGTTATATTAGGATTTTGTTTCTTTAAAAAATTGAAAACTCTTTCATTTGTGGAAGGAGGTAGTTACTTAAGGATTTGTTTTTTGATTGTAATCGAGAGAGAGCGTGAGAGTGATAAAAAATAGGGAGTGCAATAATGTGAGGGAGCTATTGAAGGCAATAATGAAGATACTCTGTTTTTACTATGTATCAATGTTTCTGTTTTAATCATAATTATAGAGTTGGTGTTTTAGTTTTACATGAAGACAGTCAATTCGTGATAGAGATAGTTCAATCTTCCATTGTACATCCTATGCCTTAGCTATTCAACGCGCAGAGACCCGATTCTGGTCCGATCAACTTGACACAACTCTATACAATCATTTCTTTGATCAGCCACGCATTCGGGAATATGAATCCGGTGGGAACCTTGCGATTTTGATCAGGAGCATGTAGATTGGGCCTCTACAACTATTAAAGTAGGAAAACCAATCAAAAATCCAGAAGAAATCCAGCTAAAAGGCACATCTGTGACTCGACACTATGCATAGGAGTTTAGGGCTACGCATAGGGGTTTGGAGCTACGCTTGTGCCACAAAGCGTTGCGCTTTGGTATTTGGTGCTGCATTTTGCTATAAACTGCCAAAACATCTTTCACATGCCTTGCAACTTAGAAAAGTCATCCATCTAATATTCATTTGATGGATTATCCTCTTGTAAACCAATTATAGTTTTTATTTGTTAGGAGTTTTTCTAATCTTTGTTTTGGGAATTGAAAGTAGGAACAAAACAGTTAATACAGGTTTTTTATAAGCTGAGACCACATCACTAGAAGAGCTGATGTAGGGCCAAGAGACAGCACTGGGTGATTTTCGTGGGCCAGACTGAGTGCTAGTGAGCTAAGAGGGTGACACAGTCCCTAATAGATTGATGCAGAGTAGTGGAGAAGATTGGAAAACCTTTCGCTGTCCAGCTAAGGAGCTGTCGTAGCTATTGTGGGATCGATCATCCGATGACTGATAAGATGAAATATTTGTCTCTGAGGAGAGGTACTTCCGTCAAGGGTATTATTTGTTGGGTGAGCCATTTATGGCACCGCCTTTGTATTCAAAAACTGCATAATAATAAAACCCTCATATCTGTTGCACTGGTTTTCCCGCATTGGGTTTTTTCTGGGGACAATTGTCCAAAAATAACGATGTCCTTTGTGTGTTTGTCTCAATTATTTTAGTTGTTGGTCTGTATACGTGTTAAGGCTGCATTTGTTTTTATTTTTGGTATTTATATTTACAAATAACTTGTTAATGAAAAGAACAAGTAAGAGAAAATAAACCAGATAATGCAGTAGGTATTTTTGACATGTCAGACTTAGGAATTTCAAAATGGTATCAGAGCATTGAATATCACAGGAGAACTAAAGGCCCCAACAAAAATCTAAAGAATTTGCAGCAGTAGTAGTTGTCCCGAGAGACAGTGTTGTTCCAAAGTAGAAGCAGTAGAGAAGAAGTGGCGCAGAAGGCCTGCATCATCATTTTGGGCCAGGAGGAGGGTCAGCGCAGAGGAAGAGAGGGGCAGACCAGACCTATGCAGTTCTCGGTCATCTTTCTCAGCCAGGAAGGAAAATTAAAATATTAATGTGTATTAATATAAAATGGGTGAGAAAGTTCTAAATGACAAGGATCAAGCCAAATCTAATCTTAGTCGTTGATTAGAGACTTAATCTCGACTGTTGAATCGTCGACAGAAAAAGTATAAGTGGAGGCTTTAGGGTCAGTTGGAGATACACCAAATTGATTAGTTAGTTCGATTTTCTTGAGTGGGGTTTACTGAGAGAATTGAACCAGTGATTTGTTGCAGTGAGGGGCAGTTCAGCAGAAGGTCAAGAATACATAGCATAGATAGTGCCAGAGAGACAATGCAGAGCCTGGGGAGGCTGACGTAGAGGATGAGGAGGCCAACATGGGTGACTCAGAGGGCGAGAAGGTTGACGTAGATAACCAAGGGGCTAACCTAGAGGCATCAGTTGATGTGCTGAGGCCAGCAGAGTTGACGCAGGGCCAAGAGGAAACACTGGGTGATTTTTGTGGGGTAGACTGAGTGCTAGTGAGCTGAGAGGGTGATGCAATGCCTAGTAGAGTGACGCAGAGTAGTGGAGAAGCTTGGAGCATCTTTCATTGTCCAACTAAGGAGCTACTGTAGTTGCTGTGGGATCGATCATTCGATGACTGATCAGCTGAAATATCTGTCTTCGAGAAGAGGTACTTTTGCCGAGGGAATCCTCTGTTGGGTGAGCCATTTCTGGCACCCTAGTTGTATTCAGAAACTGCATATAGTAAAACCCTCATATTTGTTGCACCAATTTTCTCGCATTGGGTTTTTTAAGGGATAATTGTCCGAAAATAATAGTGTTCCTTGTGTGTTTGTCTCAGTTATTCCAGTTGTTGTTCTATATATGTGTTAAGACTGCATTTGTGCTTATTTTCACTATTTATATTTATAAATAACTTGTTAATGAAAAGAAAAAGTAGGAGAAAATAAACCAGATAATGCAGTAGGGGTTTCTGACGTGGCAGACTTAGAAATTTCAACATGGTATTAGTGCATTGCAGATCGCAGGAGAACTGAAGGCGCCAACAAAAATTTGAATAATTTGCAGCAGTAGGACCTGTCTTGAGAGACAACGTTGCTCCAAAGAAGAAGCAACATAGAAGAAGTGAGGTAGAGGACCCGTGTCATCATTTAGAGCCAGGAGGAGGGTCAGTGCAGAGGTTGAGAGGGGCAGATCAGACCTACATAGTGCCCGATGATCTTTCTTAGCCAGGAAGGATCGATGTTGTGGCTAAGAGGTGTAGACTCAGCTGTTTCCAGGATTGCGCAGAGACTAAAAGGCTCAGTTTCTTCGGTTGTTGGGGCTTGGGGCGCTGTGGGCAGATTGTGATTTGAGGAGCTGGTGGGATGTCGTTTCTGTCAAAGCAAAAAATTGTCTACAGAGACGGAACCAAGGTAGAGGGAGTCGCTAACTTGATGGATTTCTAGCCAAGAAATTCAGATCCATGTTACAGTTGCAAGGAGGATTGGAGAGGAGCGGTTCGATAACTTGTCAGAGGATTTCTAGGTGGGAAATCAAGGCTTAGAGGGATATTTCCATGAGGGAAGTCGAATCTCAGAGGGAGTCCAGAAGAGGAGCTTAAATGGTAGTGAATGGGTTGAGGGACCAGGACAGGTTGGACGGGGCTTCCAACTTTGTTATCTGGGAGGCCAGGATCCTGGCAGTCCTGGATCGACATCGCATCAAGGATTTTGCCTTAAGAACCATGGCTATCCCAGTTGACCCAATTGAGAATGAGAAGTATGATGATGCAATGGCGAGGGTAAAGTGCATGATGCTTGACAGGGTCAAAGATCATGTCATACAACATATTGTTGAGAAGAACACAACAAAGGAGATGTGGGACACTTTGACGACCTTGTATTGGGGCACTTCCATGCTGAGAAGAACACTACGACCATATCAAATGCAGAAGGGAGAGTAGATAGATTCATTCCTTCTCAGGTTGAACGAGATTCGCGACCAACTTAGTTTCGTGGGGTCTACACTAGATCCAGAATTTATGGTTAGGACTACCCCAAATGCAGTCTCCGAGGAGTGGGAGACAATTGTCCAAAGTATTTTGGGTAAGGATACTCTTCCCGGTTGGGTGGACATGTGGAAAGCTCTCGCCAAGAAGAGATTAGAAGAATGACCAAGGCTGGGAGTAGTGGTAATGGAGGTTGAATCAAGAAAGAGGAGGAGGATGCAGCTGTAGCATCTTCGAGATAGAAAGGAAAGAGGAAGAAGAAGGACATCTCCAAGGTCAAGTGCTTCCAATGTGGAGAGCTGGGACATTAAGCATCCCCATGTCCCAGGAAGAAAAAAAAGGGAGAGGCTTCCGATTCTACGGCAACTCCAGCTAAGGTGAAGAAAGAGGTCGAGACTGACCGTGCCATGAGTGCTCATGCACCTCTAGAGAAGAGGTGGGGAGACATCAAGTTGTATTTAGGAGTACTACATACTAGGGGCAGGATCCTTGAAGTGCCCAAACTCTTGGATCATATCCGGCTATGGGAGCCCTTAACAACAGTAGCACGATGACAGGGGTCAGGTGGATCAAAATGTAGTGGAGCAGTAAGGTAGTGCTTGGGTGCAGAAATCTGAGGCGACACAGTGAAGGTTGCAGCAGTGTGAGAGACACAAAGGTGTATGCAGCAATGCAGTGGCAGTAGAGGGAGCACAGGATAGAAACAGAGGCAACTTCAGTTTCACGAGGCTTCTAGACTGACTTGGATGTCACTATTTGGGAGAATTCAGTTACCTAGTTCTCGGTAACTAAGTTGCAGTGCAACAGTGGCAGTGCTAGGAGCAACGTGGGCAGCATGTTGAGAGGGAGCTGCAGTACAAATGTAGCAGTGGAAGTGGCAGTGTCATGGGCAGCAGTATAGGGAGCAACAGTGTAGAGGAAGTGAGGCAGTAGGCCAAGCATCAACACAGGTACCGATGCGAAGGATCAGTGTGGTGTTTCATTGGTGGAGCACATTCCTCGCTAAGAGGGAGTGTTTATTTTTGGTAGCATCAGATGTGATCTAACCATGAAAATTAATTGAGAGGCTAAGGCACATAAGATATCCAAAACCCAGAAATCCTTTGGGAAATTCCACTCAGATGAAGAGATATTAAAATAATTAATAATTTTAATGGGGTTCTTAAGTCTAAATTTAGGAAAATTAAAATATTAATGTGTATTAATATAAAATGGGTGAGAAAGTTCTAAATGATGAGGATGAAGCCAAATCTAATATTAGTCATTAATTAGGGACTTAATCTCGACCATTGAATCGTCAACGGGAAAAGTGTAAGAGGAAGCTTGAAGGTGATTTGGAGTTACACCAAATTGATCAGTCAATTTGATTTTCTGGAGTGGGGTTTGCTAAGAGAATCGAACCAATGATATGTTGCAGTGAGGGGAAGTTCGACAACAGGCCGAGAATACATAACAAAGAGGTAGACATAGTGCCAGAGAGACATTGCATAGCCTGGGGAGGCTGACATAGAGGCAACTCGAACTATGTAGAGGGAGGATGCCAGCGTGGGTGACATAAAGGGCCAGAGGGCTGATGTAGATAGTGAAGCGGCTGACATAGAGGTATCAGTAGCTGCACAGAGGTTAGTAGAGCTGATGTAGGGCCAAGAGGTAGTGCCGAGTGATTTTTGTGGGGCAGACTGAGTGCTGGTGAGCTGAGAGGGTGACGCAATCCCTAGCAGAGTGATGAGTGCAGTGGAGAAGCTTGGAGCATCTTTTGTTGTCTAGCTAAGGAGCTACCATAGTTGTTGTGGGATTGATCATTCGGCAAATGATCAGCTAGAATATCTGTCTCCAAGGAGAGGTACTTCTGCCGAGGGCATTCTCTGTTGGTTGAGCCATTTCTGGCACCCCAGTTGTATTCAGAAACTGCATAATAATAAAACCCTCATATCTGCTGCACCGGTTTTCTCGGATTTGTTTTTTCTGGGACAGTTGTCCAAAAATAATGGTGTCCCTTGTGTGTTTTTCTTAGTTATTTCAGTTGCTGGTATGTATGTGTTAAGGCTGCATTTGTGTTTATTTTTGGTATTTATATTGATAAATAACTTGTTAATGAAAACAACAAGTAGGAGAAAATAAACCCGATAATGCAGTAGGGATTTCTGACGTGTTAGACCTAGAAATTTCAACATGGCATCAGAGCATTACAGATCACAGGAGAACTAAAGGCGCCAACAAAAATTTGAAGAATTTGCAGCAGTAGTCGCTATCCCGAGAGACAACTTTATTCCAAAGTAGAAGCAACAGAGAAGAAGTGACGTAGAGGGCCTGCGTCATCATTTCGAGCCAGGAGTAGGGTCAGCGCAGAGGCAAAGAGGGGGAAATAAGATATATGTAATTCCGGGACATCTTTCTCAGCCATGAAGGATTGATGTTGTGGCCAAAAGGTGCATATTCAGTCGTTGTCAGTATTGCGCAGAGCCTAAAAGGCTCAGTTTCTTCTGTTGTTGGGGCTCAGTATCTTCTGTTGCTGGGGCTTGGGGAGCTATTGGCAGATTGTGATTTGAGGAGTTGGCGAGATGATGTTTCTATCGAAGAGGAATAGTGTCTACGGAGAAATAGCCACGGTAGAGGGAGTCACTACCTTGACAGATTTCTTGCCAAGAAATCCATATCCGAGTTGCAGTTGCAAGGAGGATTGGAGAGGAGCAATTTGACAACTGGCCAGAGGATTTGCAGGATGGAAATCAGGACTTAGAGGGAGATTTCCGGGAGGTAAGTCGAATCTCGGAGGGAGTCCAGAAGAGGAGCTGAAATGGCAGTGAACAGACTCAGGGATTAGGACAGGTTGGACGGGGCTTCCAACTTTTTCATCTAGAAGGACAAAATCCTAGCAGTCCTGGAGAACCATGGCTATCCCGGTTGACCTAGCTGAGAACGAGAAGTATGAGGATGCAGTGGCGAGGGCGAAGTGCACGATCCTTGATGGAGTCAAAGTTCATGTCATACCACATATTGATGAGAAGAACACAACAAAGGAGATGTGGGACACTTTGACGACCTTGTACCAGGGCATTTCCGTGCAGAGGAAGATGCTATTGGAGAATTAGTTGCAGTCATATCAAATGCAGAAGGGAGAGCATATAGATCCATTCCTTCTCAAGTTGCAGGGGATTGACTACTATATTACTTCCGTGGACTCTACACCGGATCCATAATTTATGGTCAGGACTGCCTTGAATGCAGTCTCCAAGGAGTGGGAGACATTTGTCCAAAGTATTTGTTGACACCTAATCCTTGTGATTGGGTGAATATATGTAAATAAATAAATAAGAAATATGAACAATCATCGAGAGATGAACTGAACTGTCTCTCCCTCATGTATATAGTGAAGACTTACCTGATGGAATAACATATGAATCATTTTTGCCTTATGGAGTTACTGCCTGGCCTGACATGGTATAAGAGCCAGCTCCTTTTTTAAGCTTTTATGCCCTTTGTAACTCCCTAGTCTGCTCCTCTTCTCTCCATTCAAAAGAGTTGTCCATTCAAAGTGTTGTCTCTCCATTTAAAACTATTGTCCATTCATAATTCGTTGCATAAAAGCGTTGTCCATAAACATTGCATACTGAACATTGCATAGTGACCTGAACGCTGCTGCCACGTCCCTTTGCTGCAACGTTCCTCTGCTACAGCACAAGAAGCGTTCCTATGCATTGTTTTTTTTCCATAAGCTACTCGCTCCATATCTCTGCTCATATCCTCAGGATCTTATGTCCGACTACAGTCCTTTGCTCTCCTCATTATATTTTATTGGAAACAAAACCTCTGAGGGATCTCCATGAGAATGGGTTCTTCCTCCTTTAAAACCTCTGGGTTCATCGCGTCTGTTGTGCCCATTTTGTTTTACTGTTTGTTCTTCCTTGTCTTCACTGCACACTAAATACTCTCATTCCATCGCCGAACAAGTGAGACAACTTTGACTACACTCGTATCTGTAAATCAGGGTTTCAACAGAACAACACGGAGATATGCGATTGAAGCATGTGCATTACCAATCGTATTCTCAAAATCTGTGATATAATCTTCAAAGTTAGCACTTCGAATTTACTCCAGATTGATCCCACGAAGCATAACCAAAACCCTGGTTGGTGCTGCGGTATCCTCCGCCAGAATTAGAGGTATATGAAGCCATTTTGCAGAAGATTACCACTTGAATAGATATATCGAGGAACCCGGATGATAGAATTGAGAAGTTCCTTGATGCTGGTCTTGACAGGGTTGCTATAACAGCCGAAGATGATCAGAGTTGGAATAGATTGATCTTGCATACGTGGATGATCGGTGCTAGGTTCAAGTCGGCACTTAGAAAACCGGCAAGGTAGTTACAATTCTGATCTGGTTGATTAAAAGTATCCTAGAATTGAATCAAAGGGTGAGGTAATCTGTGATTTCCAGCGAAACGATTGATTATGCTCGGATTGAAGTATATGCAAACGTTAGATTAGAACCCATTTGCTTGCTAACGGGAAACACTATATGGAATTGTATAGTATATATGTTGAGATTAGATTAGTGAAGAACAAATTAAAATAGCTTTTTTGCCTTTTCATGTAAAACAATTCAAGAACATTGCAGAAAAATGATGAGGAAGAGATTTGAAATCTTTTAAGAATGCATAGCTGATCTATGTTTTATATTTTCATTAAAGACAAAGATAGTACATGGAAAGAATGCCCTTTTGAAATGTAAAAAAAATTTACCACTAGAAGTACAATTTTACCATATATTGGCAGAAGTATTTTTTCTATCAGCAGAAGTTTTTTTTTTTTATAGAATGCATTCAATCATATCCATGGTGGGAATAGTTCTCACTCGCAAGGAGAACTATCCTGAATGGTCCCAGATGATAAAACACACCCTAATTTTCAATGAGTTGTGGAAAGGAGTGTGTGTCGGAGACGGAGACAATGAACTAGTACAACCTACCTCAGACAAAGAGCTCGTCATTTGGGAAAACAAGAACGTCAAATCTTATGCATTAATTGCAGCATCTATAAATGAAGAGGTGAGTCACCATATTTCGTCATATTCAACTGCGTTTGAAGCCTTACAAAAGCTAAAAGAACTCTATGACTCACATTCTGCACTTGAAGTTGTTCAACTCATGATTAAACTC
>APFE030569585.1:0-20995 GCA_000404065.3 Pinus taeda
GGGGATGTTGAGTACCTCAGGATTGGACTCAAAGGTTCAAAACCAAGCAGTGCGAAATGGATAGAAATTGGGCAAGCGTGGCATTTGTGCCCACACTTGATTGATGCTTAAAAACCAACTTTTGGTGGTCCAAAATCTTTTTCAGTAGGAAGGTCGTGATCCAAATTGTATCCTAGAGCACTCTCTAAGTTTTCATGAACTCTTCAAAATTATGCCAAAGGCTACAAGTCTTATAAAGATCAAGCTATCAGAGGTATCCTCGTAACAATTGCAATTGGTGATTAGCATGGAGCAACGAGGACCGTCGGTCAAGCGCGTAGACCATTGGCCCATGGTAACACGTGATGCCATGAATTAGCAAAACTAAAGGCCATTTCAAGGAACGGGGGTAGTTTCTGATATGCGATTAGCGATGATATCACAGGGAAAACCCCTCAAAGAAGGAAGGGCCACAAGCCCCCGGACTCGAAAAATCATAAAATGCAACGGATATCGTTCTGATTACGTCAAAAGCGGGGTCCCACAATAATTGGCAGAATATCAGAAGGGCTTCGAGCGGTAAGCAGTTTCAACCGAGTCTTGCCTGATGCCACACAATGGGTGCCACGTGTTCGGTGGAAGAGAGAGAAAACTGCTCACATCAGATGGGTAAACATCATGTTACTTATCCGCTCGATATGGACAATGATCATAGGATTTGGAGGCTCCAGATCAATGGCGGAGACGCATTCCGATGGATGACCAGATTTGATGGGGACAACAAGTAGAGTTGTATAAGATTTGAAGTTTGACGTAGACAATGTGTTGGCAGAAGGTCGTTTTTCACGAGAATTCTTGGAGTTAATGAAAGAAACGTTTGTTTCAAAAACATCCAAGAGAATTGATACTCTGTTCATTATGAAATGGGTGGCCACCTCCCTATGAGCCGTTATACAGTGATGATTACACAGATTAGAGGGATTCAAATGGATAGAGGTAGGGGAACCGGAAAGCCGAGAAGCGGAAACGAACAATCGGGAAGTAGATTGGCTTTCAAGCCACAAGATGACAGAGAGAGAAACAAGCAGTAAGTTAGAAGCAGAGACGAGAAGCCGAGCTAACCTGCAATAGAAAAGGTAGCATCGAGCTAGAGTCAAGACAAAGACAAAGAGAGTTAGAGAGCCTGTGTGATCCAGAGAAGGCTTGAGAGATTCAAGCACACTCCTCTGTAATGTTTGTCCTGTATGAGTCTCATATTGGGCTCATACTACTGTGACCGGTAGAGGTTGAGTTTCAGTAAGGAGAGTATGTGTACTCCAGAGACTTGGGGGATGCAAGTACAATCCTACTAATTTGTATCTGCTGTGTGAGACTCAAATTGAGCTCCTTGTTGTAAAAAATCTCTTTGAAAACATAATAGAGAGGCCACCACTGAAGGCTAGACCAGGAGAGTAGCCCCGTAGTGTTGGGTGAACTCCTTATTAAACTTGTTACATTTATATGTTTGCCTATTATGTTTTCTTTAACTGCTTTAGTGCTTGTGTATTTTGCAATCTTATCGATCTGTTGCATAAAATAACATAGGCACATCCATGCACATGAGTTTGTAATAACTTATTAATTGCCTTGGATTAATTCCAGATCATAACCTCACTTTGGCGCATAATAGAATGAAACAATAGGCATATCAACATCGTAGCGAAAGAAGTTTAGATGTAGGTGACTGGGTATTTCTACAACTACAACAATACAAACAAATGCCCCTCAAGCAAGCTAAGAAGGATAATAAATTATCACCAAAGTATTATGGTCCGTACAAGGTGTTACAAAATATTGGTACTATGGCATACAAATTGGAGCTTCCTGCATCTTCTCAAGTGCACCTAGTTTTCCATGTTTCATGCTTAAAAAAGGCTATAGGAGAGAAGATCCCAGTTCAAACAATATTGCCAAAACTTGACAAGGAAGGAAAAATCATAGTGGAACCTGAAGAAGTCATGGAAAGAAGAACTTGACAACTATGAAATCGATCAATTTCCAAGTATCTCATCAATTGGAAGAACTTAATTGCTGAATATTCCACATGGGAGGAGGATAATTTTATACATACGCATCAAGAACTACTCAAGCGTTGAGGACAACACTTTTTGAAGGAGAGGGCCATGTTAGGTCCCTATAATATTAATGTAGCCCCTTATTATTATTAGTGCAACCCCCTTATTGTATTCTTTTGCCCATGTAGTCCCCATGTTGTTATTATTGTGCCCCATAGAAGCCCAATATTGTTATTGTTGTGCCCCTACAATATTATTGTTATGTGGGCTCTTATTATATTGGGACCCCTTATAATCCTATATATAGAAAGGAGGCCTTGTCATTTGTATCATCCAAGAATTTTTCAATTGTGTAATGTAAAGGAGGTTTGCCCCTCGAAGAGGTTGATTTTTAGGTTGTTGATCTATCTTTTCTATCTTTTTTTGAGTTGGTTTCATAACAATTTTAAATCTAGAAAGCCCAAATTTAATTGATGTTGCATGAGGGATGACTTGTTTCCCAAATTCCATAGGCTTCACATTTTGATGAATAGATAAGATTTTATGCATCGAGTCTTCATGCTTTTCATGCACTGATTTCAAATATAGATGCACCCATGTGAGTGTAGGGAGAACTTGGTAGAGAACTGTGAGTTTTGGACACTACTTTCCTTGTGTGACTGTACCGGAATAGTGAAATTCTTTGTATGTTGTAAGGGTAGGGAATTTAGTGACTTCGTTCTTGAAGGTTAAAATAACCTATGCATAACCTCGAGACACTAATGGAGTTGGTGATTCACTTGTGTTGTGGATAACACCATGAGTGCGCTAAATGCATGACTTACAATGGAATTGTTATGTGCTTAAATTTCTGTTAAGGAGATTGGTTGAGTATCCTAAGATTAGAGAGGAGAAATAATACACTTCCTCAAAACCCCTTCACGATGTGAATTATAATAATGGAACTTTGTAGAAAAACCATTGGATTCAAGAGCTATCATGTTGTTATGATCCAAGCTCCAGGCATAATCACCACGACCAAGCTATGCTTGATTTCCTATGTAAATGACACATAGTACAGTAAGGGAGGCATGATCCTAGAAGGTCCACCCTAGAGGAAACAATAAAGGCACACTGGGAGTTATTGTCGGGGCAAGGGAGATTTGAATTATAGCCAGGGTAATAGAGGCTTGATCCCGGAAGGTCCACCATGAGGAAACAACAAAGGCACACTTTGAGTTATTTCTAGGGAAATAGAGCCAATAATTATAGCCAGGGTAATGAAGGCTTGATCCCAGAAGGTCCACATAAAGTAAAAAAAAGTTGCATTGAGATTTATAACTGGTGTAACACACTCGGAGATATAGTTTGGGAACACATCGGATGTTATAGCCGGGGTAATGCACCAAGAGTCATAATCAGGGAGCACACTAGGATTATAGCCGAGGTAATGCATCAAAAGTTATAGTTAGGGTAACGCCTGGGATTTATAGTTGGGGAATGTCACCAAGAGTTTTAGCTAGAGTAATGGCATCAGGTGTTGAGCCATGATTAGGCATGTAATGAATATGTCAATAGCTTGCAGCAATATGCCATGTGGTGTAGACAATACAAGATGACATGGAATCCATGTGGGGGACATGTTGATGCCACATGGCAAGAGAAGGGGTGATGTGGCACTTAACTTTCAATGGCTATAATTTTCAATCCGAGGGTTGGATCAAGACAAAATTTTTATTACCAGAATCATCTCGATGAAACGAACACAATGAAATCATTTATCTGAAGTTTTATAGAATTAAAAAAAATGAAGCTTTTAGACCCCATTTCTAGAATTATACCTTGGAACTTAGGTTAGCATAGAAACCACCTCCTAATTAGTGTTATGGAGAGGATTATAATGGGAGTGTTACACCTTCACCTACTTGAAAAGCCAATAAGCTATGCATCTGTGAGATCTTGGTTGTAACACCCCACCCCACAATTACCTTCTTTTACAAGCTCACTAAGGTAAACATGAGATGAGAGTTACTATGCATGACCCAACATCCAAGTCCCATTTATGGAAGTGTGGTCTACCATCCCAAAACTTACTGCAACCTCCCAGGGACACCTGTCACCCAAATTTAGACAACATCCACTAATGATCCTTCCTTGAGCTCAAGCTATCATTCAACTTGACTTTACAACCCAACCAAACACATGTAGTCTATTCCATGCAGCTAGAAGGCTCCAGCCGCACGCACAAGCCATCCTCTGTGCATCTACAATTGAAAATCCCCAGTTTCGTGACACAAGGAGGACATAAGCAAGCAAGCAAGGAACAATCAAGGGAGCACAAGAGGAATTTTGGACAAGAGTGTGTGAATGTTCTCTCTCCTTTTTTTTTTTTTTTTCCTTCAATTTCCCTTGCATGCATATTCATGTCCTTTCATCTTCCTTTTCTCTTATTTTCCTTTATTTATTGTATTAAATTTCCATTTATTTCCTTTTTCCTTTTACAATATCAATGCCAATTTCCATAGCCAATAATAAACCACAAATGATTCCCAATGTAATATTTCCCCCCTCCATTAAACTTGGAATATGTGTCCCATGACATTGATTTTATTTTATTTACATGGAAACTTAACCCGAGACTGTTACAAATCCCCCCCTCTTGGGGGAATACCATCCTCGGTGTTCTGTGACACTTATGACCAGCTAAAACTGCTGAAAAAAAAAAAAATATTGCTTATTGGAGCTTTATAACACAACTTGTTACAATATTTATAATGAAAAAATGTTGAAAACGTGACAAACATACTACTTATTAGAGCTTTATAAACACAACCCAATGCAGTATTTACAATCACACACACACACCCAAAACTCATTTGCTTCAACCAACAAATAAAGAAATATATAATTCCTGCATCTGATCATCCATCTCCCAAGTAGCTTCATCAGGCCCAAAGAACTTCCACTGCACTTTAACTTGTTCTATGACTTCGTTCCAGAGCATGGGCTTCTTCCACTGTAGGATGCATTGTGGCTTTGGCTAGAACTCTCCTCCTGGCTCCACCTATGATATAGACTAATCAATCACGTGATGAAAATCCCAAATATATCTTTTAAGCAATGAAACATGAAGAAAATCATGGAATTTAATGGATGAAGGCAAAGCAAGTCTGTAGACCACTGTTCCAATCCTCTCAAGGATCTCAAAAGGCCTACAGTACCGCAGTGCCAACTTGGAACATGATCCAATCCTCAAGGATCTATTCTTGGGATTGATACACAAGTACATATGCTCTCCAACTTGAAACTCCTTGAACACCCTATGTTGATCTGCACAAATCTTATGCCTATCATGTGTTGCCTTCAAATTCTTTCTCATAACCTGCATCTCCTGCTCCATGTTCCTCAACATATAAGGTCTAATCAAAACCCTGTTCACTGGATCACTCTAGATGATTGGAGTATTATAACTTTACCCATGGAGAGCCTCAAATAGACTCATCTTCAAGGACTCCTGATACCCATTATTATAAGAAAAATCTACTTGTGGAAGATAATCCTCCCACTTCCTCTGTTGATGCATGACATACATCCTTAACATATCCTCAAGAATCTTGTTAACCCCCTCTGTCTGTCCATTTTTCTGCCAATGATAAGCTATACTAAAGGCTATCTCTATCCCCAAGCCTACAAAAAACTCCTTCCAAAACCTGGAAGTGAACTTGGCATCTTTGTATGATATAATCCTCTTGGGAACTCCATGAAACCTCACTATCTCCTTAATGAATACTTGAGCTACTTTACTAACTGAATTAGTAGACTTGACTGTAATGAAGTGAGCTACCTTGCTCAACCTGTCAATCACGACCATGATGGAGCCATGCTGCCTTGATATCCTAGGAAAACCTATAATGAAATCCATGGAAATGACCTCCCATTTCCATTCCAGAATCAGAATAGGCTGCAACAAACTAGTTTGATGCTTGCATTCTTCTTTCACATGATGACAGTCCAAGCACATTGGAACAGAATCAACCACCTCTTTCTTCAAATTCATCCAATAGTAGAACTTATTGACAACTATCAAAGTCTTATGGTACCCTGGGTGTCCTAAATACAACTTGACATGAAACTATCTTAAAATAAGCTTCTTCAATGTGCCACCATAAGCACATAGATCTAGCTCCTGAATTTGTCCAAGACATCTTCTATGAGGTGATACTCACAATCCTTATCACCTTCGCCTTGCTTCTATAATATCTGCTTCAGTTTCTGATACCTCTCATCATGCTACCCTACATGTAAGATTTTCTCCTGTAAATCTGTCCCATAAGAGCTCACAACTAAAATATGATTCACCTGAACTATCCTGTTGAGAGCATCTGCAACTCGATTCTCTTTTCCCTTTATTAACCTAGATACTCACCGTGATTAGCCAACCATATAGCTAGCCTTGCATTTATATTGGGTTGGTCGAACAAGTACCTCAATCCACTATGAAAAATCATCAAAATGAACCTCCTATCAAGGAGATAATGTCTCCACATCTTCAATGCATGAATGATAGCTACAAACCCAAGATCACGAGTCACACAATTCTTCTCATGCTCATATAACTTTCATGATTCATAACAAACCACCTGCCCTTATTTTATCGGGACTCCCCCAATTCCTTCCTTGCAATAATCTATATAAACCACAAACTCCTTATTAGGATCTGCAATCTTCAAAACCAGAGCATTGGTAAGAAATTGCTTCAATTGATCAAAAATAGATGCACACTTAACAATATGTCCAAAATTAATCCCTTTCCTTTGCAAATATGTGTTAGGATACCCAATCTTAGAGAAGTTCCTCATGAATCTCCTATAATAACCTACTAGTCCCATGAATGATTTGATATCATCCACATTTTTCGAAGTTGGCCACTCCATGATAACCTTAATATTTAAAGGATCCACTGTTATCCCTTCCTTGGAAAAAACATGTCCCAAGTAATGAATTTGAGTCTAAAAGAAGCTACACTTGTTGTGCTTGGATTACAACTTATGCTCTCTCGACAATCTCAATACTGCTGCCAGGTGCTCTACATGCTCCTCTTAATTCTTTGAATATACCAATATATGATCAGCAAAAATTGTCACAAACTTATCAAGGTAAGGGTGCAACACACTATTCATCAAACACATGAAGGTGGATGGAGCATTGGTAAGACCAAAAGGAACCACTACAAACTCATAGTGCCCATAACTTGTACGAAATGCAGTATTGTAGATGCCTTCTTTTTTAATGTGCATTTGATGATATCCTAATCTCATATTAATCTTTGAAAATACTAGAACTTCCTTCAGCTAATAAAAAAAATCATCAATCCAAGGCAATGGTCACCTATTCTTGATACTCACCTTGTTCACCTGCCTATAATCAATACACAATATGAGAGTACCATCCTTCTTCTTTACAAACAACACTAATGCACCCCAAGGAGTCACACTTGGCCTTATGTATCCCTTATCAAGCATCTCTTTAACCTGTAACTTTAATTTTACCAACTCGGGTGTGCTCATTCTATAAGGTGCCTTAAATGCTGGTGCTACTCCCGACATCAACTCAATAGAGAAATCTACCTCTCTATGAGGAGGAAACTCTCAAATCCCTGTCAGAAACACATCCTGAAAATGATGTAAGTCAACTTACCTCCTCATGACTTCATCATTCTGATCCTCCTTCCCTTTGTCATTAGAAACATGCACTACAAACAATAAACATCCTTTCCTACGACTACACTTAGCTTGCATAGCTATAACCATCCTCACTAATGTAGGATTATTCTTTCCCTACAAGATTCTCTTTTCTCCATCCTCATCCAGTCACTTAAAGGCCTTGTCATAACAATCTACCTTAGTCCAGTGAATAAATAACTAGTCCATGCCCAAAATATGCTATATGAACCCAAAGGAAGAAAATTCAAATTTTGTATTGTAGGCATGCCATTAAGCTCAAATGCATAATACTTCACCCAATGGTGAACTCTTCTCTTGGTCCCTATAGCAAACTGCACCGACCAAGATGTTGGCATTATGATATAGGTGTTGTCCTTGATGGCAACTCACATAGATGACAGTTCATAGTGCAACAGATTAACAACAAAGGATTACAGACCAGACTCCAGAGATTGACGAAAGAGAGGTATATGCTAGTTCATTTTGTCAAAGCAGAATATACACGTGGGAACACAGAAGAAAAAGAGAGTATACATATACATGCACTTTCACAAAAGGAAAAGCATGTATGAGATGGAAAATCAATGTTTTGGTCCAAGGTATTGGTACAAGATATTTGGTCTGTGGTATTGACCCTAGGTATTTTGGTCCAAGGTATTGGTCCTAAGTGTTTTTGATCCAAGGTATTGACAAAGGGCCTAATGCTATATAAGGAGGAGAAGATCATAAGGCCAAAGTGTGCAAGCAATACAATTCTAAAGAATACTTCTAACTAAAGTATATTTTATGTTGCAGGGTTTGGTTTGGGACTAGATCTGAAATATTTATGTGCACCTTGAGTTCAATATTGGATCAGGATCATGAGACCTGAAATGACTTATTCTTGAATGATCTGATGTTGGTTGAGACCATATTTGATGTTTTGCACCTGTTTTATTCGTTATCTATCATGATATGGGTTTGTCTAAAGTCTGGAATTGTAGCAAAGTTCTGAGTCAATATTTGTAGATTTGTACACAGATTCATCTCGGCCAAAGAGCGTATACACACTAGTTTTGTTCTTTCAAGTAGCGTATACAAAATAAAGGCTTCTTTTTTTTAGATCTAACTGATCTATCTGATCAACTTTTGTTGTTTTACTGCTGTCTTTCAATGAAGTCTTCTTAGATATGAATGTAAAACTGAATGCATAAGGAGACTGGCATTTGATTGATTGATTGTATAAGTGAGAATAAGTGATCTTCGTCCTTGCTTGTGTAAAGCTCTGTAAATTGACAATGATATTCTTTATATTGCTGGTTGGTACAGACTTGATTCAGGTCAGCGCCTACGTACTAGTAAACATATTAGCTAGTACAAGAGCTAGGGGGTTGCAGCTCCCTTCTAGTAGAAGCTAGAAAATGAGAGAAGGTTGTAACCTTCTGTAGGTGGCTGCCTGTGTACTAGTATGAGTCTGTACCAGTACAATATTGTAAACAAATTTTCTTATTATTAAAAGAAGACAGAGATGAAAATAGCAGGTGGTTTTCACCCACATTAGGTTTCCACCTTAAGTCATTGTGTTCATGTGTGTTGGTTATGTGTGATGCTTTATTCTGGTTTTACTGCACTTTCTAATAAGTTACTAATGTACTGATTTACGATCAACACATGATAAATTGTCTAAATCACAAGTTCTCTGGATATATGCTGGTTTCTTTAATCACAATTGCGTGTACATGCTAGTTCACTTCACTGAAGTAGCGTATATAAATCTGTTTGGAAAATAAAATTATTGATCTGATAATATTGATTCACCCCCCTCTCAGTATTGTTTCCAACAATTGGTATCAGAGGAGGTCCCTCAGAAGAAGCTTGATCGCTTGAAGGGAGATCCATTAAGATGAATAATCACGAAAGCATGGGATCCATCAGACCGCTAATCTTCGATGGGAGCAACTTTGTTTATTGGAAAATAAGAACCAAAACCTATCTACAATCTCTTGGAATAAATGTCTAGGAAATTGTGGAAGGAGGATATACATTTCCAACAACAATTCCTACAGATGCAGCAGGTAAAAAGCAATATGAAACCAATGCCAAAGATGTCAATAATTTATTGGGAATTTGTTACAATAAGAGTTTGTCAAAGTCATGCAGCTCAAATTAGCCAAAGAGATATGGGACAAAATCGTTCAGAGCTACGAAGGAGACTCTCAGGTAAAACGTGCTAAGCTTCAAACTCTTAGAATTCAATATGAAATTCTTAAGATGCATAGTGATGAGAGTATAGCTAATTAATTCTTACGTATAGATGAGGTCGAATTGTATGAATAATATGGGTGAAGAAATAAAGGAAGTTACCTTAGTTGAGAAAATTTTTAGATGCTTGTCTACTAAATTTAAATCAAAAGTGTCTGCCATAGAAGAAAAATAGGATCTGTATAATATCACTATGACACAACTTCACGGAATCCTAACTGCTTTTGAGATGAGAAAAGGAGGTCCGTCAAATATGAGAGAAGCCACATTTAAAGCTTCAACAAAAGGAAAAGAAAAGGAAGAACACAATGAATCAGGACACATTTAAGAAGAAGAAGATGAGGTAAATTTTGTAAAGAAGTTCAAGGGAGTTCTGGAAGGTTTAGAGGTAAGCTAGCTTTCAAATGCTTTGCTTGTGGTAGAGTTGGTCATTATGCTGCCAGATGTCCTCATAAAGATAAATATGAAAAAGGAAAGGAATATTCAAAAGGTAATAGGAAACAAGTTGTGAATAAAAGGAGTTACTATACTCATGAAGATAGTGATGGTTTATCTCATAGTGATGAAGATGAAATTGGACAAGATTATAGACTTGTTATGGCTTATGTAGCAATGATACTTTTTGGGATGCTTTAGAAGAATAAAAATTCCACGAAGAAATATCTAAACTCAAAATCTATTTAGAAGAAAAGAATATGATCATAGATACCTTGACATACCAACTTGCTAAAAAAGAAAAACACAATGAAAAACTAGAATGTGAAATTGTGGGTCCAAGAAAAGATCTTGAGAAAACAAAATCTTTCAATCTTAGATTTGCTAGAGGATCAGAAAATTTAAATGAGATTATCAAAGTTCAACGTTCTCCTATGATAAAGACAGGTCTTGGATATACTGAAGAAGCATCTCAATCACAGAAGTCGTCAACCTCCACCAAAAGCTATCTTGATGCAACAAAGACCGGTGAACAATATGAAAATCGTCAACAAAGGCATAAAGCTGATCACTAAGTAAATCATACTCAATTTACTCCAAGGATGAACATAAATAGAAGCCACAACCAACCTCAGGCAAATCATACTCAATTTGCTCCAAAGATGAATATCAATAGAAACTACAATCAATAAGTAAATAGATTCGATAGTCGCATAAACTTCTTTAATGGGCAAGGTTTTTCATGTCATAATTTTGGGCACAAAGCTGCTCAATGTGTTTCTTACAAAACCATCATGACTAGAGAAGCACGAAATCAAAAGAATGTAACAGGGATCAAGAGAAGTTCCTATAATAACTTTTCTCCTCTTGAAAATGAAATAGAATGCTCAATTTGTAACAACTTTGGTAATGAAGAATCTGAATGCAAAAGAAATTTTTGGCAAACACCTCAAAAGGAGCAAACACCATTAAATACCAAGATATGGAGAAGGAAATAATCTCAAACACGAAAGATGTGGTATAGCCTTATATGCAGAAGGACAAGACAATTAGTGGTACATCGATAGTGGATGCTCCAAACACATGACAGGTGACAAAGAGAAACTTCACTCATATAATGCCTTAGAAAAGGAAAATCATGTCTCATTTGGAAATGACACTCCAACTGTCATAAAAGGTAAAGGTTATGTTTTCTTGAAATAAAAGGTTAAAGCTGGAAATGTAATGTATGTAGATGGTTTAATGCATAACATGTTGAGTGTCAGTTAAATGTGTGATCAAGGAAATGAACTGGTGTTTCGATCAAATGGATGTGTTGTTTGTGAGCTTGATATAGGAGAGACCATGATCAAAGGTACAAGAACTCCAAACAACTTATACATACTCAAAGGAGGACAACAACAGTGTTATCTAAGAAAAAATGATGAAAATTGGTTGTGGCATAGAAGATTGGGACATATAAGATTTTCTCAAATAAGAAAAGCATGCAGACTCAAGGCTGTTCGCGATCTTCCAGATATCAACATCCCGAAAAATACAATATGCAAGCCATGTCAAATTAGTGAGCAAACAAGAATTCACTTCATGGAAAAAGAATGGTCAGCTAGTAAGCCTCTTGAACTTGTCCATACTGATTTATGTGGATCAACAAGGAAAAAGTCACCTCGTGGAGAAGAATACTTTATTTTGTTCATTGATGATTTTCCATAATGTGTTGGATAAGTCTTTTAAATCATAAAGATGAAGCATTTGAAAAGTTCCAAGCCTTCAAAGCTTTGGTTGAAAATGGATCAGATCGAAAAATCAAATGCCTCAGATCTGATCGAGGAGGGGATTTATATCGGTTGAATTCTTTGACTTTTGTGAACAACATGGAATAAAAGGGCAATTCTCCACCACAAGAACTCCTCAACGAAATGGTGTGGTAGAAAGAATGAACAAAATAGTTCAACAAATGGCTCGAGCTATGCTAGATGAATCTAGAACTCCTGCAACCTTCTGAGGTGAAGCTGCATTCGCTGCCGTGACTATTCTCAACAAAGCAAATGTTCGGGTAAATAGCACTCAAACTCCACATGAAATTTGGTATGGTAAGACTCCTAGGGTAGAATACTTTAAAGTTTTTGGAAGCAAATGTTTTATCAAAAGGACTGATGAAAAAATTCTTAAGTTTGAACCCAGAGCAGATGAAGGTATTCTTCTTGGTTATTCTTCCAGAAGTAAAGGATATAAATGTTATAGTAAAAGACTTGGAAAAATTGTTGAAAACATTGATGTTGTAGTTGATGAAGCATGCAAAAATCCAAAACAGATAAAATCAACAGAAGATTATAATAGTGAGGAAGATGGGGATTACTTTCCCACATTAAATCAAAATTATATTGAAGAAGAAACCAATGAAGTACCAGAAGAAGATATAATGGTAGAAAAAAAGGCTCCGTCCAGGTATGTTAAGAAAAATCATCTAGAAACTCAAATTTTAGGGGAAAAGGAGGCAGATGTACAGACAATAAGAACTATTATAGGGACCTCAAGCTATCTAGCATTATTATCCTCCACCGAACCTCAAAATGTAAATGAAACATGCAAAGATGAATGTTGGGTCAAGGCCGTGGATGAAGAACTTGAGCAAATTGAAAATAATGATAGTTGGGAATTAGTTCCTAGACCTCATGATAAAAATATTATAGGAACTAAATGGATATTCAAGAACAAATTGAATGAAAATGGAGAAGTCATTAGAAACAAGGCCAGACTTGTTTGTAAAGGGTATGCTCAACAAGAAGGTATAGATTTTGAAGAAACTTTTTCACCTATTGCTAGACTTGAAGCCATAAGGATGTTTCTTGCTCTTTCCAGCTTTCAAAAATTCAAAGTATACCAAATGGATGTAAAATAAGCCTTCCTTAATGGAGATTTAGAAGAAGAAGTATATATTGAATAACCAGAAGGATTCATTCTTGAAAATGATGCAAAAATTGTATGCAGATTCAAAAAGGCTCTTTATGGTCTAAAACAGGCTCCAAGGGCCTGCTATTACTGCCTTGACAAATATCTACACCAACAAGGTTTTACAAAAGGTTCCGTAGATAGAAATCTATATACAAAGATTGAAACTGATAAATTGCTAATTATTATTGTTTAAGTTGATGATATCATTTTTGGTAGCAATGAAGAATCCATGAGTTAGAATTTTGCTTCAGTAATGCAGTAAGAATTTGAAATATCCTTGCTTGGTGAAATTACCTATTTTCTTGGTCTACAAGTTCAAAAAACTAAAGATGGTATTTTTCTTTCGCAAACCAAATATCTCAAACAGATCTTGAAAAGGTATAGAATGGAAGATTCTAAACCTGCATGTACCCCAATGGTAACAGGATGCAGTCTCAGCTCAAATAATGAATCAACAACAGTAAATCAGCCAACTTGCAGATCCATGATTGGCAGTCTGCTTTATCTAACTGGTACCTGATTTGACATCATGCATGCAGTAGGAATAGTTGGAAGATTCCAAGCAAATCCAAAGGAATCACACCTTCAGGTAGTCAAAATATTTTTCAAATATCTTCAAGGAATTCAGGACTTTGGACTATGGTATCCTAGAGATGCAGATCTTACTCTTCATGGATATACAGATGTAGATTGGGAAGGAAGTGTTGATGATAGAAAAAGCACTAGTGGTGGTGCATTCTATATGGGTTCTAGGTTAGTGTCTTGGTTCAACAAGAAACAAAGTTCAATTGCTTTATCTATCGCTGAAGCAGAATATGTGGCTGTTGCATCTTGCTGCACAAAACTACTTTGGATGATGCAAACTTTGCAAGACATTATCACATGTACTCCACCCATCTCCATTCTATGCAATAATACAAGTGCCATCAGTATTTCAAAGAATCCAATCATGCACTCAAAGACCAAGCACATCCCCATCAAGTACTATTTTCTATGTGAACAAGTGCTTGAACAAAAGGTCAAATTAGAATATGTTCCCTCCAAAGAACAGGTTGCTGATATATTCACTAAACCACTGCCCAGAGAAACATTTGAATATCTCAGACAAAAGCTGGGAGTAGTTGCTGCATCATCCTGCTGTCAAATCCAATTTTTTCAGATGAAGGTTATTATATGCATGCTTCATGAAGTATAGTCATGTATACACACGGGTTTCTGTGGGTGAAGAAGCATATATGTTTTTTTGATAGGAAAAACAACGGGTCAGACTCTGATATGGGTGCTCTGTATAATGTTGGTGATTACAACCCAATGATATGCTTTTTTCATTAATTTTTATCTAACTAACAGAGATGCCTTGATTAATGACTTGTTAAAAATGCACAGGTAGCAAAGGTTCAGGGGGAGAATTAGACTTCACCTGCATTCTGCATTTTTGGCATTATGGTTGCTAAGTCCAGCTATGACTTCAAATATTTATACCATTTGTTTCTTAAGTCATGTAAAAGTCTAGGGTGTGATATGTATTCTCATACATTTGAATGAGTCCTATTGGACAAATGATGTAATTTGTATCCCCACTTTGCACGGGATGGATGATGTAATATTTATCGTATTTCTGTTATGTATAAACAATTGGTATATCCCCACTTGGTTGGGTGGATGAGTCAAATCTGGTCTATCCCCACTTGGTTGGGAGATCGATGTATATATGAGTCATTGGTGATAGGAAGGTCATACTCACTTAGTTGAGTTATAGAGTCATGTTATTCTTTTGAATTTTTTGTTGTTGTTGCAAATTCAACATATACTGAGGGGGAGCATGGACAACATAATGTATATCAAATCAGGAGAATATCTTGGTCCGCCCTTTTCCCTTGATGTCAAAGGGGTAGAGTGTCTTAGTGTTGTTGTTGCCATCAAGTCCAAAGGAGGAGATTGTTGGCATTATGATACAGGTGTTGTCTCTGATGGCAACTCACACAGATGACAGTTCACAGTGCAACATGTTAACAACAAAGGATTACAGATCAGACTGCAGAGATTGAAGAAAGAGAGGTATATGCTGGTTCACTTTGTCAAAGTAGCTTATACACGTGGGAACACAAAACAAAAAGAGCGTATATGTATACACGCACTTTCACATATGGAAAAGTGCGTATGGGATGGAAAATCAAGGTTTTGGTCCAAGGTATTTGGTCTATAGTATTGACCCTAGGTATTTTGGTCCAAGGTATTGGTCCTAATTTTTTTGGTCCAAGGCATTGACACAGGGCCTAAAGCTATATAAGGAGGAGAAGATCATAAGGCGAAAGTGTGCAAGCAATACGATTCTAAGGAATACTTCTATCTAAAGTATATTTTATGTTGCAAGGTTATGTTTGGGACTAGATCTAAAATATTTATGTGCACTTTGAGTTCAATATTGGATCAGGATCATGAGACCTGAAATGACTTATTCTTGAATGATTTGATATTGGTTGAGACTAGACCTGATGTTTTGTGCCTGTTTTATTTGTTATCTATCATGATCTGGGTTTGTCTGAAGTTTGGATTTGCAGCAAATTTTTGAGTCAATATTTGCAGATTTGTGCACATGTTCATCTCAGCCAAAGAGCGTATACACATAGGTTTTGTTCTTTCAAGTAGCGTATACAAAAGAAAAGCTTCTTTTTTTAGATCTGACTAATCTATCTGATCAAATTTTGTTGTTTTACTGCTGTCTGTCAATGAAGTCTTCTTGGATCTGAATGTAAAACTGAATGTATATGGAGACTGGTATTTGATTGATTAATTGTATAAGTGAGAAGAATTGATCTCTGTCCCTGCCTGTGTAAAGCTCTATAGATTGGCAATAGATATTTTGTATATTGCTGGTTGGTACAGACTTGATTCAAAAGTTTATGTTTGTAGTAGTTTTGAAGGTATACACTGGTTTGATTAACGGAAGTGGCGTATACATGTAGTTTGGGTTCACCCAAGTAGCGTATACAATCTAATGCATGATTTTTGAGGTTACAACTAGTTTTGAATGATGATGCAGGGTTCTGGGTTCAACATAGTGTTCTGGTGTCAGTGATTTGATTGTTCAGATTAACTGAATGTTGGTTGATGTAGCTTAAGTTTAAAAAGATTTTTTGATGTGTCTAGTATGAAAATTTGATGAAATGTGGCCTTTAGATTGTGGCGTTGTGATCCAGGAGTATACTGTCTGAAAATTCATGAAACGTGGTCCCAAGAGGAAGAAACTAGGTCATAGCCTTCTGTAGGTCTGCGCTTACATACTAGTAAACATATTGGCTAGTACAAGAGCTAGGGGGTTGCAGCTCACTTCCACTAGAAGTTGGAAAATGAGAGAAGGTTGTAGCCTTCTGTAGGTGGGTGCCTGCATATTGGTACAAGTTTGCACCAGTACAATATTGTAAACATATTTTATTATTATTAAAAGAAGACAGAGATGAAAGTAGCAGGTGGCTTTCACCCACATTAGGTTTCCACCTTAAATCTTGGTGTTCATGTGTGTTGCTTATGTGTGATGCTTTATTATGCTTTTACTGCACTATCTAATAAGTTACTGATGTACTGTTTTAACATCAACACATGATAAATTGTCTAAATCACAAGTTCTCTCGATATACGCTGGTTTCTTTAATGATGGTTGCATGTACACGCTAGTTCACTTCACCGAAGTAGCGTATATAAATATGTTTGGGAAATAAAATTATTGATCAGATAATACTGATTCACCCCAATCTCAATATTATTTCCAACACAAGATTCTTCATGCATTTCCTTATTCCACTGACACTTATCCACCAAGTTAGGACTAATATAATTATAATTTGATCTGGTTTCAATCAAAATAGAAACAATTTGATCACAAAGCTTACCTTCCATCTCGATAATGGATGCCTAATGATCTGCCTTCCTATTATCCATTGTTGCATATATTTGAGGAATGCTATGGCCTACATCCCCTACTATTTGTGACTCCCGAGCATTGTAAATATGAGGCCTTCCACCTTGATACGATGGACAATCCCTCCTATGATGGTCTCCACCGTAGGTCCAACACCTCAAAGGTTTTTTTGTGATCTCCTTTATTCTGTTACTCCTCAAGCTGAGACCCATGTCCTTATGCAAACAATTGGACTTCTTATTCGAAGCCACATTTTCCTTGTCACCTGTATCCTAAGATCTTCCTTTCTTCTTAGGCCATTTTCCTCTAGTATTCTCATTACCATTCTAGTCACACTTGAACTCTGGTTAGTGCTTTAACTCCTCATAACAATGTTTCAACTTTGTGATGGCTTCCTCCAAACATCGAGGATCATCAAACTCAATCTGGTCTTTGAATGAGAATGGAAATCCACTAATGAACCTTTGGATATTTGTCTTTACATCCTTGAGATAAGGCACATATATCATCATTTCTAGAAATATGGTTGTGTATTCTTTATCTATCATGGAACCCATCTTGAGCTCATAGAATTCCTTGGTATTTCCATCATAATATCTCTCAGATGGGTAATTCTTCTTAAAGAGTCTTTCAAATTATTCCCAAGTAAGCTCCTCTTCCCTGATACCTCTGGCATGCTTAACATATTCCCTCCAGATATTTACTTTTCCCTTGAGATTGAAGGTAGATATCTTGGATTTCATATTCTTAGAGTAATAATGAATTCTGAAGAATTTTCTCATTCCAAATAGCCATGCTTTTGCATATTTTGACTTAGTCAACTCACCGTCAAATGTAGGAGGCTTAGCTTTCTTGAACTCTTTTGGAAAATACCCCCTCTCACTCCTCCTACAATGATTCTAGTGGTGATGGAGAAGATGTATCCTATAATAAAAGCTAGAATAAAATCTATGAGTACTATCACTCCTCTCAGGTGTATCCAAGAGTCTGCCACTCTTCGCTGTATTACCCATGTCTAGCCTATGCCTTTTTTGAGCCCTAATTCCATTTGCACCATTAGTCCTTTCTTCCCGTTTGTCCTAATGACTGAGACCTAACCGTCTCTACTTCTACAAATCTAAAAGGCTCTGAAGAATAACTGCATTGACCTAAACTTGGTTTTCTTAAGCTTCCACAAGACTTTCTTATGCTTCAATCAACCTCTCATTGTTTGTCTTACAACTTATGATCTCTTCCTTCAAACTTCTGAATGTATCTACAAAATTAGTAGAGTCTCCCTCTCCCCATTGCTTAATTGATCTCTCTCATCCCACCAATGTCTCTTCTGGACTGTATGGTGATTCATATGAACTATACTCAACTATTCTGCTCTTCATCACTTGGCCATTTATTTACTACAATACATCATAGTTAGCTAAATAAAAGCATAATCAAAAGCATACCTGAACTTAATGTTGGTGAGGCTATTGCATCTGCATAGGCTAATCCAAATTAGCACGATAAAACATATAATGTGCATGATATAATAATGATATCAATAAGTACCTAACATACAAGAATGCCAAACATATAGAAAACTAACATGCATGCATAAGAAATTTCATTTATCCAAAGGTCTAGTGCTATAACCTTGCTTTGATACCACTCTGTAACACCCCACCCCACATTTACCAGCTTTTAAAAGCTCACCAAGGTAAACATGAGACGAGAGTTACTATGCATGACCCAAAATCCAAGTTCTAGTTATGGAAGTGGGGTCTACCATCACAGAACTTGTTGCAACCTTCTTGTTGGCTTGTTGGAGCTTGACCCAGGTTCAAAATTAATTAGCCAAACAAATCCCTGTACTACTGGCCCTTTCGGCAACATTCCACGAAGCGCGGATTGAGGTCTCACCCGAAGTAGTATGGGAGGGTGCTAGAACTATGTTTACGTACCCTTGAGATGTCTGAGAGGTTCAACTGGTCCCATTGTTTGTCCCTGTGCACAGGTTACTTCGTGCACTTCCTTGTTCCTCATGCCCTGATACACTGCCTTCGCGTAGCCCTAACCAGGGGTTGTGGAGCTTCCACACTGTTAGAGCCGCACTCTACGCTATTACCTGAGATCTTACTTATCTTCCTATACCAGTTAATTACCTTCGCATACTTGGATGTCTTACGTTATAATTAGTTATAGAAAACATTCACATAAGTTTGCGAAACAAATAAACAATATACTTGCAAATTACACCTAATCATCTATTAAAATAGGAAAAGATGCACAGAAATATGGTAAACTTCTCTTTATTGATTCTTCCAATGGTTACAGACTTGACTTTCCCTGTACACTCAACTACAGGGGTCCATGCACTCAGCTGCGGACTACTTGGCCTCTGCGCACTTAGCTGCAGAGCCTTCCCCTACTCTACGACCCAAAGACACACTTTACACTTTTACTCAATCACTTAGACTTTTTATCCTCCTATCCCCTTATCTACACTTAGAGCCTCGCTCTATTTATACAATCCCATGGTCCACAGACCATGGGTAGGTCTATTAAGATGACATTACATTACAAAATGAGGGCAGACAACCCTATGACTCTATCATAATTTTGCGCTTCGCGCCTGTTAGTGTCAGTCTTTCCATCCTTCCTCCAGTGATCAAATATGCTCTTACAAAGTGATTTTGAGGTGTCAAGGTCAAATTTTGTCATTTCAGTGAGTCTTCAAGCAAAATTTGGTCATTAGGCATTAGGTCTAGGGTTTGCTTTATGCTCCTTCTAAAGAGCCCCAATTGTCAGTCTATGTCATCATTAAGCTGAGTCTATCATCATTCATAGGGTTGTCATTATCATGTTAGTGTCTGATGAGTCATTTTACATCTTGTTCATGCTTCAGTTGCGCCCAGGCAAGGTCATTTCCCTCTCCTAGGGTTTTGAAGCCATTTTCTCTCGGATGGTCAAATCATCGGCAAAACTTGTTTCCTGATGTTCATACACCTTCCCCTATCCTTAAAGTACCTTATAAAATACTTCCCATCCCTTAGATCCGTCAAATTCCTCATTTTTCCACAAACCCTAGTTTCTAGCTACAACCTGGCAATTTTCTAGGTTGGGCCTGTGTTTTTCCCTTTTGGACCCTTTCCCCTCACTCAATATCTGATATTCCACTTTCCCCTGCTTCCTAACATCCCTCCCTACACCCAAAAATTTCCTCAAGAATTTAGAAGCCCCCTATCCCCTTCATTTTGCTCCATTTCGAAAAAATTCCTTGTTTCACACATCGGGACAAGTCACACTCAAATAATGTTCCAGAGAAATCAAAGATGAATTTTGGAAAACTGAGAGAGGTTTTTGTCCACAACATGCCAAAGAAGAAAAAACTCCTTCAATTTTTGCACAGGTATCATGTTTTTAAAGAAATGTCAAAAATACCGGCGAGAACGAAGGTGCTCCAAGGACGGTTGGCCAAAACACAAAAAACGAAGGAAAACGCCCGATCCACTCCAAATTTTGGCCAGAGCCTCTTTGAATGAGAATGGTACTTGATTGAGGACTCCCAGCCCAAATTTCAAGAAATTTGGAGAAAATTTTGTCATTTGTGATTTTTTTGGGAATTTGACAGGTTTTGGTCTCACCTCGGGTGAGACCATTTTGGAGGACTGCTCGGAATTTTGAAAACTTGGCATTTTTGGAAAGGGAATGCAAAGAGAAAAATTACCAATACTTGG
>APFE030569588.1:0-18577 GCA_000404065.3 Pinus taeda
GCATTGTTGTGCGCCATTTATATTATCCAACTAGATTGGATAAATGAAGCAAGGGAGGAATGGAAGAATGATGAAGAAGTGTGGGCACTTATTCGAAAATTACAAGAAGATTCCAGTACATCTGATACATTTAGCTGGTAAAATGATTCGTTATGGTACAAAGATCCCTTATACCTCTGTAAGAATTCCCAGCTAAAACAAAAGATTCTTATGGAATTGCACACTTCTCCCTTAGGAGGGCACTCAGGATTTTTAAAAACTTACCACAGGGTTAAGAAGGAATTTTTTTGGGATGGCCTTAAATTAGATATTCAAAAGTTTGTGGCGGAATGTTTGGTTTGTCAACAAAATAAAGTTGAAACAATTAAGACACCGGGTCTATTACAACCTTTTATCCATTCCAAGCCAACGTTGGGAGGAGGTTTCAATGGATTTTATCACAGGTTTACCCAAGTCTGAGGGAAAGAGTGTCATCATGGTGGTAGTTGACAGACTTACCAAGTATGCACACTTTTGTGCATTATCACATCCATTTAAAGCTAGTACAGTTTCTACTAGATTTATGGAAACAATTCAAAAGATACATGGAAACCCAAAGATTATTGTAAGTGACAGAGATCCCATTTTCACTGGAAATTTTTGGACAGAATTATTTTCTTGTCTTGGTACACAGTTAGCTCATAGCTCATCTTATCATCCTCAATCTGATGGGAAAACTGAGATAGTAAACAAATGTTTGGAAGGATATCGTCGTTGCTTTGTATCTGATAAACAGACACAATGGGTCAAATGGTTGCCTCTGGCTGAATGGTGTATAACACTTCCTTCCATACAGCAACAAAAATGACCCCATTTATGGCACTTTATGGGTATCAACCACCATCCATCACATCATATTTAAGAGAAAATTCTAAGGTTCAAGCAGTGGAACATCACATCGAACATCAACAACAAGTCCTCCAACTCTTAAAGGATAACCTCGTGTTGGCACAGAATAGAATGAAACAATAAGCAGATGAACATCGTAGCGAAAGAAGTTTTGATGTAGGTGATTGGGTATTCCTACCGCTACAACCATATAAGCAAATGTCCCTCAAGCAAGCTAAGAAGGATAATAAATTATTTCCAAAGTATTATGGTCCGTACAAGGTGTTGCAAAAGATTGGTACTATGGCATACAAATTGGAACTTCCTGCAACTTCTCGATTGCACCCAGTTTTCCATGTTTCATGTTTAAAGAAGGTTATAGGCGATAACCTCTCAGTTTAAACAATATTTCCATAACTTGACGAGGAAGGAAAAGGTATATTGGAACCAGAAGTAGTCACAGAAACAAGAACTCGACAGCTACGAAATCGATCAATTTCAGAGTATCGTGTCAAGTGGAAGAACTTATCTGCTGAAGATTCCACATGGGAGGATGAGAATTTTATACAGAAGCATCCAGAACTACTCAAGCTTTGAGGACAACACTTTTTGAAGGAGAGGGGCATGTTGGATCCCTATAATACTAGTGATTACCCCATTACTATTGTAGTTGTACCCCTTATTAAGATTGTTGTGCCCCTATTGTGCCCATATTGTTATTACTGTGCCCCATAGAATCCCTCTATTGTTATTTTTGTGGCTTTATATTATTATTGTTAGGTTCGGCTGGGTTATATTGTGACTCCTTAGAGTCCTATATATAGAAAGGAGGTTTTGTCATTTGAATCATCCAAGAATTGTTCATTTATGTAATGTAAAGGAGGTTTCCCCCTCAAAGAGGCTGAATTCTAAGGCGTTGATCTATATTTTCTATATTTTCTTGAGATGGTTTCATAACATATGAGCTTATCCTTCCTATAAATAAGCCAAGCCCAATGCTTGGATAAGATAAGGAACTCGTTCATAGCACTTGGACAAGATAAAGAACCTGGGAATCTCCAGAATCAGGGAATCTGTGGGAATCCAGAGTCTCCAGGTGGGAAACATACAGGTAAGGCATGGATATGTCTACTCATTCACACCGCGTCATTCGCCACACCTTACAGTTTATAGGAACCGACACCCTACCTTTATTCATATCCCTAGAGTTGGGAATTGACTGTACTTGGTCTATGATCACTCCACTTAGGGAGTCCTTAAGAATCAAGGGTGAATACATAGAGTGTGAAAATTTGTTTGTGATCCAGAGATAATAAGGATGTTTCGTTGATAGGATGGTAGATAAGAAGGCGAGGCGGATAGATAAGAAGATGGATAGATAAGAAGGTTGGGAGAAGATGGTTCTAATAATAAGTAATGGAGATAAGAAGGATGTTTCATTGATAGGATGGATAGATTCTTAATGCTTAAGAAACAACCATAGATATATACTTATTTATAGGAGGGCCATGATTGTATAGATCGAGATAGATCGAGCTACCACTATAGAACAATTCCCCACCCTCTTCAAACCAGGAAGTAAGGCCAATCAAGTAAGGAGTAGGATATGTGTTCTCGAGGCCGAAGGCCAAGGGATCGACAAAGGTTACTAATCAAAATGGCTTAACCAATCTAACTAGTCAAGGTATAGTACCATCCCTTCTTTGTCTTATATCCAATAGGGAGTTATTAACTGATCGAACTAGTTTAACCCACTAACAATGGAGCCTAAAATTGCTAGTGTGATGGAATGAGTGAAAGGACCATGGCATTTCTCAAGTTCCTATCCATCTTTAACACCGTGATGCATGAGGGGGAGTTATTTAGTGAGAGAACATGGGAAATGAGATTGAGCCTTAAATACTTCAATCTAGCCCTCCTAGAATACTTTAGGAGCGAAGGAAGTGGGACGTAGTGGGAATCAATGAGGGCTTTTCCTGCCATTGAAAAGCCCAAGCTATCATCCTAATGGATGGGAGTCATTATTCCATAGAGAGAGTTGATCAGGCATCCAATATTTTTGAAGTGAGGATTCACACAAAGTGGAGAGAATGTGGGTCTTAGCATATCCTGATAAACCTCCTAGGACACGAACATTATTATAAGGGATCTGTCAGAAAAACTAGCAAATCAATTATAAGTTCTCCACCTTTTCCTTTCGCGACGACTTTTGTTCATCCTTCATCCATCGTGCACTCCCTTCACTCACTACACTATAGGCAGGCACTACAAGTTATTAGTTGTTGCGACCTGGCCCTACTAGATTGGATATTCAGTCTTTTGATCAGTCACACTAGTGGACACACAACAGTATTTGACCATCAATGAACAAGTATTGGGTCTTGGGAGACAGACATCATAACTACTTATTTTTGGCCACCCCTCTCCAATATTGACACGGGGAGGACTAGTGTTTTTTGTTTCGTTATGTTAGACAAAGATGGCATAGCATTCCACCAATCGATAGATGGAGAAAGGATATCTCCATAGAATTCACATATAAATAGCACTTACTACACTTCATTCTCTCTGATGGGATTTCGTTAAGTCAGTCATAGCACGATTTCAGGTTGCTCCTATGAAAGTGATTGAGACATGACTCAGACCCCTAACTACCTTCTGTATCCAAGTATTTCAGTGGCTTTTGTCTATAATATAGTTGTAGACATACGATTCTTCTATTCTATATATCTAGTGCTAATATACTTCCACAAGATGAAACTAGTCACACTTCGTTCCTTTTCCTATTTCTTAAAATTAATGGAACTGATAGCATAATTGAATCATAATCCTGAATTTTATGGGCATGTTATCTCCTAAAATTCTAGATTCGATCACGATATTGAAACAAAGAGGGATTACCAAAAAAACCTCAGAGGCCATTCTAGCACCTAACTGGTCACACTTTCTTTAAGAGGAGAGGAGAGGGTCGCCATAATTGCATGGTAGAATTTGGATTTGTGATGGGGGTAGGTGGGCAATATCAAAACCATCGGTAGGTAGACCCAAACCATGCAGCCAGCAAATGTGAAAATCTTAAATACTTGTCCGCTTTAGTATGGACCAGGACCTTTATTATGGTTGATCCAGTAATGCAGATAGGCTAGTGGTTTATGGTCCGATCCATTTGTTTCTTCTATTTGGGTGGGGAATATGGAAGTGTGAGAGTGAAGTGGAACTAGCTTCTATATGCATTGAGCGAAACTAGTGAAGAGTGGAACCGGTACCTGCCGAAACACTGGCCAACATCTGGCTTCACTAGCGACTTTATGAAGTAGACTGAGGAGGCTTATAGGGAAGTGAAATAGCCTTTAGGATACCATGCCCTGAGTTCTCCATTATTATTAGACGTCACTACTGTATAATATGTTATTTAAGTACTACATTGCCTATATATGAGGGGGTTTAGGTTTTAGACTTCCTACTAGTTCACGATATAACTCATATATTTTGTTATATTAGGCATCGAGCTTATCGAATCAAGGCGGGTGGTCGAAGAGCCAGGTATGGTAGGCCAAGAACATGATGGTAAGGGATGGGAAGGAAAGCCCACTATTACTAGTCCTGAAGTGGCTGCTGGGACTGGTCGATCCCACTATACACCATAGGGAGGGAGGGAAGGAGGAGGATTGATGCCTTTCACGTAGCCACTGTTATTACGTATCTAATTTGAGAACACATACACATTATTATTAGAGGAAAATATGGAAATTAGAATAGGATTCCCAAGTAGGATCGACCAAAGGAGAAGAATATGGATCAGGAGAATAGAAGGAAGGATGGAAAGCATTTGTTTCTTAGTCATGTGTGCTCTGGATGCCGAGCCATGAGGAGAGGAGATTATGTCTTCTTAGGTAGGATTTTGAACTAGACATTACGGTTGTGCCCTCCTAGGGCCGAGCCCATTAGGATATTTGTGTCCTCCGGGGACCAAACCTATACATCTCTTTTTTTTCGTGAAATTAGATAGATGATTGACAATATTAGATTATAGAACATATGGCTTTATACCCTTTTAGTATTACATAGTGTGAGATAGGTTACTGCCGAGGGGACGGGATGGGACGGGAGGCATCTTAGTGGGATGGAATGGGATGTACTGGCTCACTGGCCAAATGATGGGATCACTGGATAACAATGAAGATTGATTGGACCCTGATAACTGGCCATTATGAAGAAACCATTTTCCCCGTATCTCTCGACCACATGCAAGGATCATATCACTTGCTGCTAGAAAAGATCATATCATATATGATAGAAGAGTTTATTAGAGAAGATAAGATCTAATGACATGTGTGAGTTTATATGACATGACTTTCCTGTGCTCACTGGCTATGAAAGATACGACCAAAGGAGGATGAAAGGGAAGTAGAACTAACTTACTTAGAGGGAACAGAACATGAGTTCATACCACATGAGTTCATACCACATGATCTGAGCCTAGAATATATATGTTATTTCGTTATTTAGTTGATTGATTCTCAAATACTTGAATTTGGGCACCCATATTGATTCAAGTCAGAGAAAGATATATTTTGACCTTTTCGAATGCAGAACTCATGCTTGTAGATACTCTTATTAGATATATTATGGAATAGTTTGAAGAAGTAAATGGAACTACCAACCCAACTCCTTTCCCCTTTAGTGATTCTTTAGGCCCAAACAGGACAAATATTGATGGAAGTCATGAGATGGAAGATGGCATGGAACATCACACCTAGGACCTTTTTATGAATGATAGCAAGGACTTATACCTTAGTCGCAGAGAAAGAAAAGAGGGAAGATAAAGTTACCATATGATCCGATCAGCTACTATATATGGTATTTAGTTTATATATGGCCTAAAAGGTGAACTATATCACCTGTATATATATGGCAGTCAAAGAGACATATTGTTGGTCCTAGAGCGGCTCCTCATTATGGTCACTGGGATTGGTCTATTGATTCAAGCTGGGCTCTAGAACTGGTCTCAAGCTAGTTGGGACTACTCCATGGTACTCTTACTTACCCCAACTTTATATCAACACTACTAGAACAACAGGGAGGAAATACTGGGAGGGAGGAGGGAGTATTGCATGTATGCATTGTTTTAACTTATATAATATGATCACATGTAGACACTCTTCCTATATCAGTTGGTTTACCTTACCACGCATGTCTTCTTGAGGCTAAGCCCATTAGGGAGGAGATTTGACCTTTGTAGCTTTTAGTTAGAACCTTACCACGAGTGTCCTCTGAAGGCTGAGCTAGTCCAACTATTGCTACTACTAGTATGATTATTACAAAGGGAAGATCTTATGCATATTCAGAACAACAGTCCAAGTTAGATCTTATTTGATTCGAAATGGTATAAGTTAGATCGTATTTGATTCTTTATATTGCCTACGGAGGATGACAGGGAAGAAGAATAACTGACTTACTTCTAGTCACCCAGAACCTTAGGACCTACCGCATGAGCTGAGCCTAGACTATATACGAGATTTTCCAATGACTGGATTACGATATATTGATGTGCCTAGGATTACTTGGACATTTTCACATCCCGGAGCACTTTACATGATGAAACCATTCCTGATCAATTGACCACATGCTCGGATCACTGGCACTTGAATGAGAGATAGCATATGACCTCCATTGCTATAGCATATGACCTCCATTTCTATTCATTATATGGCATCAGAGGATGAGGGTAGCTCAACAGACTGACTTAGACAGTTAAAGATACATGCCTCATACCACATGACCAAGAACCATTTATAGATACGGGTTGCGGGTCCTACATAATAGAACAAAATAGATTCACCGTGTCACGATACCTAACATAATATATTCACTGTATCACCCGTAGATATTACAATCAGGTAGGGATCTTAATACCGTTGTTCAGAGAGACCTACTTCTTGTCTATTATAGTATGATAGATAGTATTTATACTTTTTGAGAAGTAAGGGGGCAAATTCCGAAGTGAGCTATTGGAAAGAAGAAAAGGCAGACTACTGCTAGGGGGTAAAGAAGCAGAGAGAGATTTCCCCTTATTATTATACAAACCAAAGGAGTTTATTAAATAATATAATGAATTGGTAGCTTATAATAGACTTGAATTGGTGACCTGAATTTGGGCACCAAAATCGCATCACCACTGGTCTAACCTTACTGGTGCCTTCCCAGGAAAAGGCCTCCTCATCCTCGTCGTCTATTATATGTCAAAAGAGAAAAAATAATTTTGTACTTATAAAAGGGCTTCTCAAGGTCCATGGGCCAGTTCATTCGAACTGTTTCACTAACAAATTTTTTACAGTTGTTAACTAACACAAATGGTCAATTCTAGCCATAAAAGTGTCGAAGTTGGTTTGTAGTACGACTACTCAAAAGTATAGAAAGGATAGGAAGTATAGGAAGTTAGTTCATATACCTTCTCTTCACAAGCCAAGCCCACCCAAGCCCATACAATCTCTTGAGTCTGACTGTAGGGAATCAATCCAAAATCGTTTTTCCGACAATCCCATGACTGTGGTGGTATCTATCAAACTAAAATTCCTCAAGTAGGGTGAACCAGGTGGCTCCCTCCATGCAATAAGGGCATGTGTTTCAGTTGTTTGAATCTAGAAGTACTGAAGTTTCTTGGGTTGTGCGAATATGGGAGTGTTGGTTGTAAAGAAAGCCTAATAAGAATATTCATAAATAAGATACAACATAATTCAAAGTTTCTTAACCTATAAAACTATAAGTTTGTTAGAATCCTAAGCGCACAAGAATGGGTAAGGGGGTCTATATGTAAGGTATGGGTCTGTTTGGCCTAAACCTTGTCCTACTGTTTTTTTGTCTCAACTTTCTTTTGACCACGTTTGGAAAAAAATAATTGTTATAAAGACGAGCCCCATATAATCCAAAAAGTTAGGGTGCTAAAGAATAAGAAACAACAAGTTCGTTTGGTTCTAAAGAAATTAGTATGTGATAAAGAATCTATCCTTGGTGGGTGGGTTCTAAATAAAGCAAATAAGAAGTTTTCTAAATACGATACAGAAAAAAGTTGATTCGTAAAGAAGATCTCTCAATCCACTAAACGGATGGGTATGTATATGCTTTCCTAGGTCTCCTTCCTCTCAATGCATTCATTCCACGATAATAATCCAAGCAAGCTACCTTGCCTTGTCATGTCCCCACCCAGATAAATAGGGGTATGGTCCACACGACTCGATGGTTAATTCAAAGTGTCCAATTGACCCAGGTCAAAATGGCTTGATTTCCCCCAGTCAAAGTCCCTTCCCTTTGCAGGCAGAAAGGCATATAATTAAGTTGTCCTTCACCCATAACTTCTATGCATATGAATGACTAAATCAAAAGGTTATGAATAAGGAAGATCAAGTATAAGGTGATTCAAGAAGAAGCCTGAATGCACGAAATGGGAAACGTTCTGTCACCAAGGGACTTATCAAGATGGATTCAACCTTGTCAAACTTTCAGATTATGGGGGGGATGTATGATCACCTCAACATAATTGTAACTTGAATTTGATATCCTCCAAAGGTCAGGGTTATAAAGAAGATCCCCATCTGAAACTGGCAGTAGGTTTGGAGGGTGGGATAAAAAGAATAGAAATTATTCAAAAGGTTTCGTTATCAAGAGCCCTACCGTAAAAAGGCACCCATAGTTGGTCAATCAACCCAAACTTTAGGTTCATGGCATGGATAACTCAGGACTAAGGGTTTATAAACCAAAAGAAAATGCTAGCAGGAGGTAATAAATAGCGATCAGGGAAACCAACTAATTTGCAACAGAGGGCTGCTAAAATATAGCGCGGATCTTGGACTTCGACTTCTAGCAACCAAAAGTTAGGATCGTAGAGAAAAATGAGGCTCCTAGAGTCAATACTGTGTCCCTGACCCCACAAAACCAAATTTTTCTAGGTCTAGAAGCATTGAACCTAGCTGACCTGGCCTCCTCTTGACACGTTCGGTGAGCAATAATTCTCCTATACCCATTCTAGCTTCAAGCCATAAGAATCCCAGCCAGCTACCTAGCAATTTCCCCATGCACATAAATAGGAATATGTTATGAACTCCCTCCCAAATGTGTAAATTGAAGTGGTTGAACCAACTCTAAATGGCTTTGTTCCCCCAATCCCCCAAGCAAGCATGCTTCCTATATTTTATATACGTAATTACGCTATTTCAAAATTGATCAAATATGAGTAGCTAGTAAATTTACTATTGTGGCCTATAGTGAAAAGCTACACATCCATCCCTCCGTCATCCATCTCCTTGTGGTCATCTGTCATCAATCGAGAACTCGTGTGATCCCAATAATGATGTTGGGCTATTGATGTTGGCCTATTAAGCCTATTACCTGAGAGCTTATTTATAAGCTAATTAGTAAGCTTCTTCCTTCAATTCAAAGTCACAGGTAAGGGATTTATCATCTTGAATTTCTCTATCCAATCTATTGATGTTCATGGCCGAAAGTAATGAGGATTGATGCCTAACCCTGCTTTCAGTATCAATAATGTGGTGATCATATAATTTTGGCAATTATAGAAACAAGTGGGAAAGGTGAAGCCCCTTTTTCACTAAACGAAACCGCCCATTTCAGGCGATCCCTAAAGGTGTATATATCTATATCATTGGAACCTCTCTGTTAATGTATAAAAGTTGGCGATATGAGCCAGCCGCGAAAGTCAATAGTTGACAACCGCAACTCTATCACTATTACTTATGAGCATGTAAAACCTACTCTGCTATGGAAAAATCATATCAACGTTGTCCCCATAACTAATATTGGTCTTCATGTCCTTTATTCCTCACTCTAAATACAAGAATAAGGGTGAGGGAAAGCTTGTGAGAAGATAGAGGCAGGGAAAATAGCTTTTTTAGTGCATAATTCTTGGGTCAGTGGAGAGCGATTATCCAAGAGTATGTCACCCGTGGGGGCAGGGAGTTATCCAAATAGTAACTTAGAGTTTTCAAGGGATGGGGATTTTTCCTCCTCGGCTTGGTAGGGCCGAAAGTGCTGCCATTAGGATCTTCCCCAATCGCTCGTATGCTTGGTGGACTAAGGCGTGTTATTCCCTTTCTGGTCTCAAGCAGCACCAATTTGGCAGATTTGGCAACAGTGGTTTTCTTCCTGCTGGCCAAGCTCTGGGAAGTCACTTCTTGGAGGTTTGTATCCCCAAAAAACATTTCCAAATTCTTCTCCAGTGGTAGCTGGGAACATAGGGCATTCCAACCTTTGCACCAAGTTACTTTTCTCCTGATTCTTTGTCATTTGTTGGTGGCAGAAATACAATCCAAAATTAGATCCCTTCTTTTTATTTCATCACCAATATAAATCCACTGAAAAACTACAAAAGAAGGTACCACAACATCGTTTGGCCGAACTAAGACGACAGTTATATCTAGCCCCATTCCTCCAAGTAATTGTAGCAAAAGTGAATGAATTTCAATTACTTAATCTACAAGATGAAGTTTTATGAGCCAGAAGTATGCTACTAACATGGTAAGTATGTAACCGGTTTAGACTCTCTTACAACACAAGTTGTGGGCTCCTTTTAAGTGAGCGAGATCGTCGTTGATCTAATTGATTCGCGTTTCATCTAGGATCAAAAAATCGCCTGAAGGTGAAGAAGAATTCCATACCACCTCCCTATCTGAGGAATACTTTGCTTTACCTTCCTGAATGTAGACCCCCAACTCACTTTTGGAGTAAGTCTTAGCACGTTGTTGTGCCAAGACTTAGGCGTGATCCCCTTAGCACCCCACCCATTATCTTTCCCTAGGTGTGTTGGTTGGATAGCCTACTACTACCGCCATATTGCCCATGAGGCATATCCTCGATGGAGCATGAAGATAGAGTTATACTGCTATATAGAGACCCGAGAGCAATGGAACCTGCCGCCATAGAGACGATGAGACCAGGGAGGTTCAACTACTGAATAGGTGTTTGCACTATAATATCAAGTGAGGTGAGTTAGGCCAATAATGAGTTAGTCATTGATGAGCCCTTGAGATATCCATACATTCCGGATACCTAACCAAGAGACGTAGCCATTTTAGCCAGACCTAGACACAGAATGTCAGAAGGAGCAATAAATAAGTCTATGATACTAACATATATACGTTATACGTTCAATCACCTATCCCGATGGAGTGAGTTAGATGCGCACAGATACTTATTTTAGACAAGGCAGGAAAGCCTAGCATGGATGTCAAAACAGTGGTTGGCCGAAACGAAACTACCTTTTATCTACATCTCTACATCAATAATAGATATATGATATCACATAGAGACATCCTTGCCCTCCTTATGTCTTTAGAGCCCTATGTCCTCTCCATGGAAAGTAAAACATTTCACCTTCCTCCTTCTCACTAGGATCGGTCATAGCTTAAGAGTAGAACTACTAGATAGAAAGTACTACTTCTCATTGATATACTATATTGCCACAAAGATGTTGACCTTCCTTATTTATTCCTCGTCCTAGGTGCCATGAAAAGAACTACCTAGTTTCCTACTATGCTCGGGCCCGTCTTATTACTATTTGATTAGGAAAGTGCATTTATCACCGATCAGGACCGATAAGAAGCATTGCATTGACACACTCCACAACATAATGACTTCTTGCCCTAAAGACCTGTTTGGGACTTAAATGTCTGCTTGCTTGCTTTACACTTGATCAACTAGTATATCAATGCCAATCTCATATATGGATGCTCAAAGAATGGTTCCATCATTTCAACATCTTCAAGTGGAAAATTTAGGATTGGGAAAGTGGCGTTTGACAATGCTTTTGGTTCAAAGTGGTTGGAAACAATGAGCGTATGGATATGGTAAATTTAATACTGGTAAGGTGGCGTGTCAGTAGGCCCCACCTTTTCTCTATTCATCCTTGGCTCTACTTCTAAGGCTTCTATTTATTTTTCCTTGTTTCTCTTAGGTTAGGAATGGGCAGCATTCAAAGGCACATCTACATGAAGGAATGACACTAATATGTTGACCAGTTTCTGTCATCTTTATGAACTGAGTAGCTTATTCGATTATGCTTGAGATATTTTTGAGTTACTTGCTTGAGGTGGTGGATTATGGAATAGTTGGCTCGGCATACCTCTCATGTTATTATGTAATTACGCAAAAAAATCTTTCTTATTCATTTTCCTATTATAGAGGAGGGAATCACAAAACAAAAAAGTGAGACGTTTAGTAAAATTCACAAGGTTACATAGCTATCTTAAGCCCTAAAATTGCCCTAATTTGTGCTATTCGGGCATGGAATAGAAGCAACTACGGGATTTCCTTGGTGTGGAGGATAACCTTATCTGCTCCAGACATACGCAATGCTTTAGCCGGTAAACCAAAGTGTATACCATGACTTGGTTTTTTCCGTCAATAATTGCATACCCTTATTATCATAGTAGGGGCTTGCCCTTAGGTCCAGGCCAGTCAAAAACTTAACAGCGTGGTAGAGAAGATGAACGACATGTGACCCATTGTGACAGACATGGGAAAGCTTAGCATAGCGGGATGTTATGGATTTTACTACTAGAAGACCATATCCTGCTGATTAACCGATTTCGGCTATGGGTTCTTTATGCCCAAGTAGATTGATTCATCCTACTTTGTAGCAAGAAGTTTATATTGCTCGAACAATGTTTGAAGGGAGAAGGAACAAGGTATCCCTCCATTGGAAATATGAGTGCCAACAATCGTGCTGAACAGCTAAAAGAGTTGGTAGGAACAAAGTGCTCATTTATCTAGAAAATAATTTGAGTTCACTAGTCGGATGCCTATAAAGAGCCAGGTCTTGTTGTTCAGCTCTAAACCTCATATTAATCGGGGGGGTTGGCCGAGTCTCTTGTCTACGAATTCAAAAATGAACCATTATTTAGGACGAGTGCTAACACCTAAAATTTAGGATATTTGAGTCAACAGTGTTGTGGGGATATTCGAGTCCACCCCAACCCTAGTTATAAAGGGGAAGGGCTATCGGTCCAGTGCTTCTCAGATAGTTGGAAATCAGGGTACCCTTTTTCCCTATACAACAGTTACTACAAAATTGATTGGGTGGGCTTATAAAAAGAAAAATAAATACCCCCTTATATTCTAATCAGTGTTTTCAATTGATAGACGTTGAACCTATGATTGATGTGTATCTCACTAGATTATTCTATTCACCCTCAAGAAAATTAAGAAGGTCACTACAACGTCTCAATCGTATCTCCTCTCCTGGCGTGCTTCAGGAAGGAAAAGGCTTCCAAAAAAGGAAGTAGTCTTATGTTTTGGGGCCTATATGTTACAAGCCGAAGGTTATCTCCTCTCCCTCCTGATTAGGGTTAAGCTTTACATTAAAGTGTTGGTTGAGTTTTTTCATTTATGTGATCATCGCTTTCCACCCCAAAAGGCTTGAGAGAAGAAACCCAATCTAAATACTTGAATGCTTGTGCCATTATCATGGGAATGGGGTGGTGTGGATATGCTTAGGAGATATGTCACAATTATATATCTATATATGTATATACATATATATATATAATATACATATATATACATTATAATATATATATTATAATATAAAATATATATAAATATATATATAATATATTATATATCATATATCACATATATATACATATATACATATACATATATAGATTATAACACATTATACACTTATACAACACATATATATATATATATATATATATATATATTTATAATATATATATATATATATATATATATAAAGAGGTGAAATCATTTTGATGGGGTCCAATTAGAGCTAATGATCGGAGTGATCCCACCCAGCTTTTATGTTGCTGATCGAATAAAGGCTAAAATAATCTTGGATCAAGATAGGAAAAGCTTGGCACATTTTCATTTGTTTGTTTAAGAGATTGATTCGATCGAATGTCATTAGATTTCATTCATTTGTTTAAGCGATCGATTCAAATGTTATTGGTTGGAAGAATCCGTGCTAGGAACCTTGCATAAATATAGCCCCTAGCTATAGATTACTCTCTTTCCGCGGATTACTTCCTTTCCTAGGCTCTCTATCTCTCCTGGATCAATTTTTTATATAGTGGATCTCGCCTTGGATCGATTGGCCAACATTTATAGCCTTCCCTTGTATTGAATAGAAACTATTCTACTGGGGAGGCATAAGCCACACACCTCGCATGCCTTTTATGTCCATAGATTATATCCGGAGTGGAGTCAGACTTTGGGAAGCAGGCATGGCCTGGTTCGGCAGCCACTAAAGGCAGCTTAGGAGATCAAATTCAGTCAATCCATTTCTCCCTCCATCCATGCAATCCGGGCATGTTTTGAAACATTTCCCCCACTACGCACCTCAAATCATTGGTAGACACGCCATTGATGTACACCCCTCTGAACATTGACGTGAGCAGAATTGGCAGTAGATACCCAGCAATAATAGACACCCAACAGTCAAGATTACGATCCTCCCTTCTTGGCTTAGGTGGCTCTAGTTCTAGCTCAACAGGCTATGGCTCCCACTACTCATATGGTTATTCATAAGGTTGCACATTTACCAAAGTGAGAAACCAAGGGACCGAAACACCAAGTGGGGATTGACCTGACTCCCTAAACGACAAATGCAAGTGGGGGTTGGGTTCAGTGAACCAACAAAAGCAAGCAAGGGGTGGTACAATGATTAAAGATTCAAAGAGTAACTAAATGGTTTCATTTATGAGCGGCTTAGCGGGTTGAGGGAATAGCGGGCCAGGTTCACAGAGGAAAATCTCCCATCCAGGTAAGGCCAGGTTAATAGAGAGGAATTTACCACCACTTAAAGGAAGGAAGGAAGCCCAGAGTCAGGACAGTTCATAGGCGTGGATAAGGGCGAGGGAGGTCCATGCTCGAAACCTGTTGAGGGAAATGAAGTATATAAAGAAATCGAAAATCCAGGTCCTCTTAGGATCCATCTAGGAAATTGGGGATACTTTAATGTTCTTCGGCTTGGGTTTTGTGAATATCTGTCCAACCCTTCTGCAGTCTTAGGATATTCTCCAATACCTAGGAAATATAGTGTTGGAAGGGTAGAGTATGGGACCCAAGGAGGTCTTAGTTTGGAATCTGGAGAATGTGCATTGACTACCATGCCCCATCAAGAATAGATATCCTTTGCCAAGAATTGATTACTTTTTAGTTGCAACAAGCCAAATTCTTCACCAAGCTAGACCTCAAATCAGGTTACCATCAAGTGAGTATCAAAGCAAAAGACGTGTGGAAGAAAACATATAAAACAAGGCAAGGTTTGTATGAGTGGTTAGTAATGCTTTTCAGTTTATGCAATGCACCTTCCACTTTCATGATATTATGAGTGATGTGTTACACCCTTTCAGTGATTCATTTGTAATTGTATATCTAGATGACATAGTAATCTTCAGTAATATGTGGCAAGAGAACCTCACACATGTGACACAAGTACTAGAGAGCTTAAGGAAGAATCAAGTCATTGCCAATTTGCAAAAATGTGACTTTGATAATACTTCCTTGAAATATATTGGACACGTGATTGGTGCATGAAAGATTAGAGTGGATTTGAAAAAGATTGCAGTGATAACCCAATGGCCTATTCCCACCCTCATAAGAGAGGTAGAGAGTGTCATGGTAGAAACTCAATACTTAAGGAACAAAGGCACCCATTGACACCAACCCCTCACCAAATAAGTCACTTAGGAAGTTCATTGTCAATTTATTCATAGTGGCAGTGCCATTACATGCCCTGAATGCCAAAGGAAATCATTTTCATTGGGGAAAAGCACAACAAGCGAAAATTGCAGACCTAAATCAAAATATTAGTGATGCTTTGGTCTTGGCCATGGGAAAGTTGCAGTAACCTTTTGAGATAGAGGTAGATTCTAGTGGGTATGCATTAGGAGCAGTACTTATGCAAGAATGAAGTCTGGTGTGTTACCATTTAGAGCTATTATATGTAGTGGTTATTGGCTACCCCATATATGACAAAGATCATTTTTTCCATTATACAATCGATGAAGAAATGGAAGCATTATCTCCTGGGAAGAGAGACCATCATACACAGAAACCATCAACCCCTTATGTACCTGCAAAGCTAAGGCAAGAGGCTTGAATAAAGCTAGCTCTCTAATCAAAGTGTGACTCACCCACTAGCTCTCAATTAAAGTAAGAGTCATACGATGATCCACGCCACAAGTCATTCATTGATCCATTCATCCCTCGATCCATCCACTATTGTCTCTTTGTCTATCATGTCCCACTGATACCGGTTCATGTATCTTGATGTAATCCTGGACCCACTGCCACTGGTGTGTGGGGTTAGTTCAATAAAAGTATCAGTTCCTTAAACAATCTCTTTATTATTTGAGTATAGTGGGTTTGAACTCTTTCTTATTCAATGATGATTATCTTCTCGGCCTGTGGACTCATATATTTGGTGGTTTTGAGCTCCAAAAGGGCACTTATTGGTGGGTGTAAAGTCAAAAATCTATTTGTGTTAGGGCATGTATTGTATCATTCAATATCATAAGTAATATAAGCGGTGTGTTGTTGCCTTGCCTTGCCTTGCCTGTGAAACAAGTTCAAGTTTGTGTTCTTTCCCTCTCCTGGCTATTATACCTTTGAAAGTGTGTCTTTTTGGGTTAAGTGTGATAGGTGTTGTAGTAAGTTCCCTTAGTTCTTGATGATAGGGTGAGTCATGGGTATTGGGTCTCGCAAGGTAAAACACTGAGGCATAGGTTGCTTTACGGTGGTTTTGGGGAATCCACAACCAATAAATACAAAAGTGATTGGGTGTGTGTGTAGCCAAGTAAAGATGAGAAGTTTGGCCAACACTGTTTTGTCCCACTATGCAGCAATTCTAATTGTGTTCCCCAACAACGATGAATAATTGTTTGTCCCCACTCACTCCACTAAGCAGCTAGTAATAAATTCAAGTAAGAAGCATGCATTCCAAAAGCTCTAAATTAAAGTAAGAGCATAAGAAGAACTAATGAACCTTCAGTCTCCTTCAAAGCATGCATATCTTTTATTTCACGATGCATTCTTTTGCTGGAAATTGAATTAGGATTTGAGAAAATAATAATTAGGAGTCTCTTACTCCACACCGAGAAATGGTAAGCTCCGACAGTGAGAAATGGTATGTGATGCTTATATTACTCAGCATGCTTCAACTTTTTATGTGATCTCATCTCGATAGGTTTAGATGCAATGGTTGAGACTTTATTTTGATAGTAATTGAAACAAAACTCTAAGGTTTCATTATCTTTCATTATGGTATGGAGCTATACCCTACGCAAAGAAAAACCATCCTTAAAACATATCTTTCTCATTTCATTAGTCTCATTAGTGCTTTTATAAGTAGACTTAGAGTAATCTATTACATCTTTATTAGTTTACAATTGGTTACTCATTTTGTCCTGTTTACATGGGACAAAAGCTATAACCTTGCTTTAAAACATTGAATTTGCGTCTCCATCTATTTGAAACATCAGATGAGCCATTCTTCCTTGCATTATCAATTCTAATCCAGTTACAGTATTATCCACCTAGCTCGGTAGCGAGGAAAATCCACTAGTGGTTATGAGCTCACCCCTACCACATGTCTTTATAGCATACCTGGAGAGCAGAGGATCTTATTATACATACGAGTGACCAAAGGATTCGGGGATCTTTCTCCTTATACATCACATCACATAATAATTATACACATATTGCGGAAACACCATTCAATACATGCTAGATGCCTTATTATCACATATATCACAATCACTTAGTTCCTAATCCAAGGCAGGTAAGAGCACGTATAGGGCAGAACAACACAGACGAGTTTCGATGGTGAGCAAGCATTTAGACTTATTACCTTTGCCTGAGCGGCCTAGTTCTCTTACCCTTATTAACTTTCCAACGATACTAATTGACTTATATAGAGAAGATCATTCAGTCCCTCATACAAAAATCTTGACCTAATACCTCATCCAAGGGGAAGTTAGAATTATGAACATTTCAACGAGTTGGATATTGTTCATACAGTTCTCATCACTTTACCCCTTAGTCAATTGCTCCACCTCACCTGACCTATTAGTAGTTGTACTAAATTTTATATGTCTCCCTTCTATTACAACATTTACACCAAAAATAGGAATAGGAGCCTAGCCTTCCTTCTTGATGTCCGATCACCTTGTGAGTTACTCTCCTCTTTTCGAGAGTACCCCACCTAGACTCTTATTATCATCAATAGAATATATCATAAGGAATAAACAATGCACTCTTCTATTGACATAGGAACAGTACAACTCCAAAGTACATTCAATAGTTCTTAACCCATCAACTGGTCAAGCTAACACATGCAAATGAGAGGGGATCAGAGTAACAACCCCTTTCTCTTTTATTAGCGAGGCGTCTCGGCCCAAGCTTTTATGCCTGGTCCTACCTTGCTTATCCAATTCAGGCTCACTTTATGCTGGGTCAAGTGTTGGGTCCAATTATGGGTTCAGTAAGTGCCTTTATTTGCTAAAGTGCATGGATTTTAGTGCCTTTCATTTCCTGCCTGTCTTTAGCCGGTAGGAGAGGGTGGTCTTATACAATATTTTTGTGATACGGAACAACCAGATTCAGCTTACTAAGTGACTAGGCGGGGTTAGAGATTCAAAGCCAGTTGATGAACCAACAATTGAAGTTGATC
>APFE030569594.1:9234-70464 GCA_000404065.3 Pinus taeda
AATGGGGATTAACCACAAGCCACAATTATCACCCACTGTCTACAACAACCTGCAAAGTTTTGTAGAATTTAAAACAGGCTTTCATCACATATACCTCAAGGTGTACAAGGACCTAGCCAAGAAGTGGAGCGAGCTACCCTTCATAGCCACAGATGATGTGATTTTCGATGTACTGGAGACGTGGCTGCTGGAATGGTGCGCCTTATACATCTTTTCATTGGAAAGGTCTACTATGCAGAAAAAGAAGAAGGAGGCAAAACATCGCATGGTGCAATTGGCAGAAAAGAGGCGGAAAGAGGTGGAAACAACAAAAGCATAGGAGGCATAGGATGCTGCGCAGACATCAACAGAGTAGAAAAAGACCGCAATAGTAATAGCACAGGAGGTAGCTCGTGAGGACCAACAATCTCCTTCACCTGAGCAGGAGAAAGAGATGGAAACAGGGGTACAGGAGGGCGGTGTGGACCAAAAAACAATGTAAATGAAATTAAAGTGCCAATGCCTAGGTGAGCCGATGGGATCGTGCAAGAAGGTCAAAGCATCTAAACTATCTATCGACCTAATCACCCTTACTAAGGAGGATCTACAAAACATAAGTGAGACAATGTGCGACGTCACCACCGAGGCCCTCCAAAACTTCATGGTAGAGAATCAGATTATCTTGGGGGCCCTTCAAGCACAGATTCAAGAGTTGCAGGTGGGCACTCCTCAGGCTAGTACTCTCTCGACTAGCCTCGCAATCGGGATAGCCGCAACTGAGGAAATGCTATACACTCGTATCGCCAACACAATAGTGCTGCCAGCAGGGGCACTCATTACAACAAATGAAGCTGAATGATCTAAGGTTAGCACACTGAAGGGGATAGGAATCAACATGTTTGTGCTCCCATGGAAGACACTCCATGTTCTAATGGATGGGATTACTGTAGAACTGTGGGTTGGGAGAGCTGCACGTTGCATGCATTGAGTGAGAAGAAGATCAACATGGAATAGTTGAGCTTGCAGCACGATGAGGTTGTGTCTAAGAACGAAAAAATGGTGCATGTACTTGAAGAAGCATACCAGATGGTCCCTTCACTAGCCATCCCAGTAGAAGCACCAGTAGAGGTGTGCATCCAAAGATTAGCAGTAGGGGTGTGCGAGGCACAAGAAGAAATGGCCAAGGTTCAGTTGGAGCTGAACCTTCAAATAGTTGAGGTGCGGATGAAGGCACAACCATCCAATCCTCTAGAAGTAAGGGAACAACATGGAAACATTATTACATCGGGGATGGAGGAGATAAGTAGTGCAGTAAGGGACTGCACTAGAATGTTGGAAGAATCATTCGAGGTCCTCATCAATCTGTAGGAGGAACCAAACATTTAGTGCTTAGATACAAAGACGTGTGAGCTCTAGTAGTAGTATGACAATGTCAAATGGACTCCACAGATGGTGTCCCTCACTCAAAGGCTCATGCGAATGCAACAGGCCAAAGTGCTTAAAGAGAAAGTGGACACAGTGCGACACAAAGAAGCAGTTTTGAAGGTGTGTGTTCTGCCTTGGATTGATGATGCCTTCATAATCATAGCAACAATTGAAGGCAAGCTCACACAAATGCAGGGGATGCAAGAATAGATGCTGGGGAGCAATTCTGACACCGCGGTCTCAGAAAAACGAGTACAAGAGATTCAATAGGCAGCCATTCAGTGTGCTGCCGACCTTACAGTCGTCTGAGCACAGTTGTAGGATCTTCATGTGAAGATCTCCGCATTGATAGAGTGACTCAAGGGCAAGTCACAATGTTTGTGTTGAGGGCCTGTTGGGTGTGGAATCCACTCAAGGCATGTTTTGGGGCATAAAGCCCAAGTTTTGAGTAAGTCCATTGTAAAGACTCCATGAATTGTGGGCGCGGAGCACGAAGTCCTAATAGAGTCATAGGGTTATCTGCCATTGTTTTTGTAATGTAATGTCAGTTTGAAATATCAACAATGGTCTGTGGACCTAGGATTGTATAAATATTGCTAGGCTCTAAGTGTAGAAGAAATATAATCTAAGGGAAGCATGGATGAATATAAGAAATTGATAGAGTATTTATTCGAGGTGTGGAATTGCATCTTTGGGTCATAGAAGTAGGATAAGGCTCTACATCTGAGTGCGCAGAGGCCTAGTAATCCACAGTTGAGTGCACGAACCATTACAACTAAGTGCATAGGGTAGGTCGAGTCTGTAATGGTTGGATATGAATTGCTAGTTTATTGTTTATTTATTGCGCAAAATCATATGAATGTGTTGAATAAGTAAATATAATATAAGGCATCTTTTTACATGAAGATAACTAACTGTTATAAGAAGATAAGTAAAATTTTGGGTGTGACTTAGGGAAATAGTGCAGATCTCTCTTCCAGAAGCGTGAAAGCCCCACAGCCCTTGGTTAGGGTTTCACAAAGCTGAATATATCAGGGCGGTAATGCCATAAAAGTGTGTGAAGTAACCTGCGTGAAGGGACTCACAGTTAGAACAAATCAACCCCTGAAACATCTCAAGGGTGCAGAAACTTGGTTACGGCACCCCCCCATACTACTTCTGGTGAGGCCTTAGTTCGTGCATTGTAGACTGTTGCCAAAAGGGTTAGTAGTACAGGGATTTGTTTGGCTAATTAACTCTGAACCTGGGTCAAGCCCCAACAAACCAACAACAACTGAGAAATCACATGATTTCGTCCACCTATCATAACTAAATATGAAGATCCTTAGTATTTTTATGTGTTTTCATAATTTTGTCTATTGTACTCATGTAAAAAAAGGGAAAACTTGACACCTCGTTTAATGATTTTTGAATGTTTCCTACTGGTGACTAGAAGGAGCATAATGAGGAGCAATCAATATTTCCTCATTGAAATGTGTCACTATATTATCTCCATCTATAGAATCTTGAACTCGAGGTGACATGCCAGTGTTCTCTAATGATAGTAATGATCTTCTCTATGTACCCCATAGTGGATCATTTTCTTAGACAATTTTCATTTTCATTTTTTACTAAAAAATTAGCACTCTAATCCAAAGACCATTAAAGAAAATAACTATAATGTGACTTTTCTTTGTGATATATTGGAAATGTTGTAAATATGAGGAAGTATCATAATAGTTTACAGGGGGGTTGATAGGGTTGAGCATAGGTGCTTATGCCCATCGCCTAGCTATAAATACCATTAATTAAAGTATGATATGACACATAATTTCTTATATGTGTTTCATGGTTCCTCTATTGAAAGACAGATTTGCCTCCAATGAAATAAATATCTACACTTCTTTAACCTACTTTTTAGATGGTTTAGGAGATGCTCTAGGAAATTGTTTTAATGAGATGTTGAATTGCCTAGTATTATTTATTTATTTTGTTCCCTTGTAGACATTATTATAACTTCCTTCCTTATTTATTAAGAATTAATGGAATCAAATTCTACTCCAACTATTGATTATGTGGAAAAAAAATATACATATTCTCCATTTTAGCCGACCATGGAAAGTCTTATGTCCTAAGGCATGAATACGAACCTTTGTCACCAAATATTGAATGCGTAATATGAGATATATTATTTTCTAGATTCCACATTCAAACCCGAAGGGATAAATGTGGGATATAAGTAATGTAGCCCCACCCATGCTTAACTTCAATCACAGTTACTTAGGGTAAACTTTGATCTATCTTATAGGATAGCATATGCCAGTTCACATGATGGTATGATTATGTAAGGATTAGGTTTCTTGAGTGTGGTTCTAACTACTAACTTTAGGTTAATTAATTTATCCAAGTAACTTGGAGATTTTCTTTATACATCTGATCCATGGAAACCTAACAAATTTCCTTGGATGAAAATGAAAAGCTGCAACTTTCAAGGATAACATGTTAAGTGATATTCTATCCATAGAAAGATCATTTTAAACATCATTGGGATGCTTAAGACAAATCTTATGGGTTCCAACACGTTTAATATCTTATATAGAAGATTTTTTGGCGTAAATCACATTTAGAAAAACCTTTGTCGACGCGCTTCGAACCAACTAGTGTGGTTAATTGTCAGGACAAGTTGAGGAGTCAGATCAAGGATGTCAATTATAAAGGGAGAGTAGATCCTTAGATGGTTAGGTTGACTAGGTTGACCAGCAACTGCTATCTAAAACGGCCTAGAATATTAATAAGTCAAAGGTAACCGAATAAATAACCCATTGAAATGCATTAGTTATTCAATATTAACATATATTTTACTTAGGTAATAAATTATTCAATCCAACACATTTATAATTTATTTAATCATATATGTAAAAAGAGGGTTTATATATAATAGAAAGTTATATTCTCAAATTTTAATTATTATATTAAGTTACCTATTCCTAATTTATTTAATCAAATGAATTGCTAGATATGGCAAAAGGGGGTTTTTATTAGTTTATTTAATTATATTATTAATTAACTAATTTATGAATTCAAAAATTATAATTATGATTTATGGAACAAATTAAGAGCGTTGGTTAAAATTGATTAGAATTGACCTCTATTTTTATTTTTATTTTTAATTATATTATTTAATTTTATTTTTATTATTAATATTATTATTCAATTTTTTATATATATATTAATTTTTTATTATTATTTTTTTTAACAAGGAGGACAAGAACATGACAATAGCAGAAAATATAACTACAAAGGAGAACCCTAGGAGGAAGGAAAAGGAAGCTTTAAGGAGAAGGAACTAGGGAAAGGGGGAAACCCTAACAAGACTAAGAAGAAAGGGCAGGAATCCAGCAACGACTAATCTTCCAGCCATCATCCCCATTGAGGTTTAATATCTTAAAATAAGAAACCCCTAGATATGGTAATGTGACATGCGAGACATATATATTTCCCATGCATTTATTAATGTGCGGTTGCATAGTGATTAGAATAGTAATTTTGAGTAGACTCCTTACTATGCCTCAACAATATTTGGCAAATTTTTTATTTGTGATGGAAATCATACCCTATTTGAAGAAATCTCCCCGTGAATCTTTTGGACATATATGGAATTTTTGATCTACCAATTAACCTCTTACCCAATGCCATGAAGTTGTAATAATGTCCTATGTGACTTTGGGGGGGGTCAAGGGGAAGTATGGAAGGCTCTGTGAATGCATTCTAAAATGTGAGGGAGCTATGTAATATTTGACATTTGGATGGAAAACAAAATATTAGTGCCAATGTCATCATTCCAATTCTATGGTCACACAAGTATAAGGTGACAATAATATCGTGGAAATGCATTATGAAAGGATAGATCTGATGTGAATGACTAATTCTTCTATTTATAAAAGTTTTATAATAGGATATAGCTAAGTTAATTACAATAGTAGCATGAAAAATTCTGGTAAAGGCAATGTAATGCTTGAGAAACAACATTTATTTTAGTGTCAAACTAAAATACTTAGGCCTAATAATAAGCTAAAATGGAGTTAATGTTGATGTATTTTAAAATCCTAGGAGCTTGATTGCAAGACATTATTTGGATAAGCTAAGGAGAACATTCCTTAATATTTATAAAGAAAATAATATCATAGTGATCATAATAAATGTGATTATTGTGGGGGTGTTCTGAAAAGGAAATTAGGTGATTCCCTATTGGGGAAAGACCACTAATTATTAGCACATCAATAGATCTTACATGCCAAAGGACATTAGAATAATATGGTGATGAATAAAGAGAATAACATGTGGTAATCCATCATATAATAAAAGAACTATATTATGGTAACAATGTGAGTGTAAAATAGTTAACACTAAACAAAGAGATTTGATGGCTATAGGTAGAAGCAAAATTACAGAAAACTTTCCCTAACGAGATGAAATGGAGTATGTTGGTATAAAAGGAGGAAAACGGGGTGAATAAATGTTGGAAAGTGAAATTCTCGTTTGTGTTCAAATGGAAATAGCAAAGTAATCCAACATGGGCATAACTAAGTTTACTGGGTAGATAACAATATAGTTGCCTTGATCAAGCAAGGAGAGAAGGCTATCCTAAACCTCCATTTATATATAACTATTGTATATGTAACATTTGTAATTAAGCTAAAGCATACTAATGCTACCCATTATGGAAATACACTAGTTGCAACCTACCATAAAAGGAAGAGTATAACAAATGATTTCTGAAAAGTGCAAATGAAAATTGGTATTTTCATGATCTGAAAATATAGTGGAGAACCTCACGGAATCCTTAGAAATTAACATAGCCATTGGTTATGAAAAAAATATTAATTATTATTGTTGATGAGATACAATTATTTTTATAACCGTTTTTTAGCATAGGTTGTTTACCCTTGTTTGTTTGTGATGAATGTTGATGACCCTCACTGGGTACACATAAAAAAAACAAAAATAATTAATGGTGTTTATCGATGAATTTGAAACAATTATATCTATATCTATGTGTGTGTGTGTGTTCTTAAGTAATGACAGGTAGAAACTAATGAGAACTCGATGGTTGTGAATCTAGGTTGAAGGAGACAAAGGATTCTTGGTCGAAACTTTATGCATTCTCAATTAGAGAGAGAAATCATGTTGCATAGATGGGCTATTACCTAGATTAAAGTACATTAAAGACACTTTAATTGGAAAAGACAACATGGGAAGATAAAACTTTCATGTGAGAAGCATATTCAAGCCTATTTTGAAGCACTAGAAGAAAACACAAAGGATGGTGTTTCTCTCAAGGGGGGAATATGTATTATCCCTTAGTAACATGTAATGTGATTTGGCAGATTATGTGTTGTGTGGAAGGCCTAGTGAGAAATTTTAATGTTTAAAATTGGTTTTAAAATTTAATTGATAAGTTGGTTAAGGCATCCAAGGAAATTACACGGCAACGCTACTGAGTGAAAATTTTGTTTAGGATATAGTTACATACAATTACTCCCATCCCTAAATCATCTCAATTGGGAAAATAAGCCATATGGATATGAGAGGAGAATACATGAGGAAGTTATGAAGGGAGAAATAAGAATGAACCCATGGAATATGATGTTGTTAAGGGAAGGAAGGATGATTCCAGTTAGGGTATTATTATGCAGGTGGGAACTAGTGGAATCCCTAAGTCTGACTTGTTGAGTCCGTGAGTTCCCGGACTAGGCTTGCATAGTCTTGATTCCCTTGGAGAGACCAGGATAGGTCACTAGTCAAACAACTGTTCTAGAAATGGAATACTTGCTCTGAGGGAGAACTAGTGTTTATCGTTCTCATTGGTAAGGATGAGTGGCCTCCTCCTCAATAAATTTACTAATAGCCCACACCTAAAATGAATAAGTATTTTTTACTATGAATTTTCTAGAACAACAAATTTTTACTATTATTGCAATATGTGCACTGTCTTTTTCAAACAAGAGACTCCATTATAAGTTACAGTAATATTTTGTCATAAAGGAATGATAATTATTTTTATAAAAGAGCATATATTATGATGGAGTGGCTTTGGAAGGATTAGATATGGAAGAATGAGACTATTGTTACACTATAAAGAAAAATGCATATGTCTCTTTCGAATTCAGACGTTATAATTAGTGTGAATTGCTATCTTTGAAGCGAGTTAGTTTCACAGACTAGATAAGGGTATTGTCTATGAGAGAAACAATATGTTTTTCTCTATATGTATGCATGTATAAGAAAACTAAGCATTCCTAGAGAAAGATTGGGACTCACTTGCCAGCTAGATTGTTGATAATCAAATAATAATAGAAATACTCAAATACTAAATTGAAACTTGGTGAAATGATTACGAAAAAAATATGGGAATAACAGCTTCCCATTAAGTCATACATATTTATATATTTAAAAACATAAAATAATATATAACATCTCTGAGCCATGATTTTAGTTTTAATTACAGGGTGTAAATAGCCTTCAATTCATAATCCAATTCAAAATACTAGCAAACAACATACTTCATACAATGACTAAGTTCAACATTATACAACAAAGAGTCCAACAACAATCAGAGGATTAGTTTCAGAAATTTCTTATTAGGACAATTACTTGAAAATAAAAACAACTTGAAGTTAATGAACTTGGTAGTCAACATAAACCCATAGCTTGCATAAGTAGTAATTCAGCCGCAACTACTTATTTTTGCATTAAAACGAATAGAGAAACAATAATTACTTTTAGTCAGAAAAATGATAGGGTTGTCAATTGATAAATTGAAACATAGAACCAAAGCTTTCTAACTATAATCAATATAATATTTAAGAGTAACGAAATTTTGTTTTCATAGTTATAATTGTTAATACAATTCCAAATATAACCCTTTGTGCGAGGGAGATAGGAAAATATTCCTAGTAAATCCTAATTCCTTTCATTTCCATAAATTTAATTGCCAAACAATTTAGTTCTAAATATATATACAATTTCATGGGTTCAATAAATAAGAAAACCCTCATAAGATTTAGGACTCAGATTCGTGTACAATGAGGGAAAAATTATAGTTGGACCTGAAAAGAAGGGAGTGGCAGGTAAAACCTATTTAATTAAGTGGATTTGGAAAGGAAAAGAGAAGTCTACTTCACTGGTGGAAGTATTACGAAAATGTAACATGTGTTCAGAGAAGCCTAGTTATGGAATTCTTGCATAATTTTACCTTGTTCATCTTTTAGCACACAATTAATTAAAATTCCTACTACATCTTTCCAATACACATTATTATCCAAAATACAAAATCTCACAACCTTTAATTTAAAATATTTGACTTTAGTTTTAGTCAAACCTAGAGGAGACTTTAAATTTTGCAGCACAAAGACACTGTCTTCATACCACGGAGAGGTAGAAAGGTCTTTTGATACCGATGGAGTCGCCTACCCTTCCTGCTCATCAATTTCAGCTATGAAATTTATGTCAAGTGCATGGAGATTAGACTCTACCATCAATTTCAGCAATTTGTAACATTTGATCAACTGCGTAGGCTTGATTTCAAGATCATATTCTAACATAACAATAATCAATTTTCCCATCCTTCCATCAGCATCAATTTGTGTCAAAATATATTTTAAAATAGTGTTAGGGACAAATGCAATTATATGGTAGTGTAATATGTAAACTTTAAAGTCCTTGAGTACATTTACCAACGAAAAACCTTGTTTCTCCATTATATTATATTTTGGTGAAGCATCCCTTAAAGATCTACTAAGGAAACCTACTGGCTACTCCTATCCCTCATTGTTCTTTTGCAATAAAATAGCTACAATAGTATGATCAGATGCAAAATAAAATAGCATAAAATCCTTGGTGAAATTAGGACTAATTGAGTAGTGATTGAAGCCAGTTTTACTTGACTGAAATATTTTCTAGCTTCAAAGTTCCATTTAATTTCTGTACCCTTTTCTAACATGTTTTTCATGGATCTTAAGATTTATGCTAGATTGGAAATAAATATCCCGAGGAAATTTATTCTACCAATGAAGGATTCAACTTTGTTCTTATTCCTGGGAGGGTCAATTTTGAGAAAAGCTTCAACTCTGCTAGGATAAATTTTAATGCCCTCTTTGGAAATGATGTGGCCTAGAAGCTTTCCTTCCTCTAAACCAAGCAATGTTTTCATGGGGTTCAGTGAGATGCCAAATTTTCTACATTTTTCAAAGACTCTCCTTAAATGCAACAAGTGTTCTTCCTCAGTCCTCGAAAACACAATGATATTATGCAAATAAATGAAATGAACCTGTCAATTTCATCACCAAAGGAAAAATTCATTGCCCTTTGGAAGGTGGCTCCAACATTCATAAGAACAAAAGGCATATTTACATACATAAAGGTACCCCATGGTGTAGTAAATGTTGTCTTTTATTGGTTATCAGGGTGAACTAGAACATGGTTAGAACCTGAAAATCCATCCAGTAAAGAGATCCTACACGATCCAAATACCTTTTTTAATATCTGATCCCTTTTTGGGAGGGGATAGTTGTCTTTAAGTGAGGTTTTATTCAAGTTCCAGAAGTCTACACATAGCCTAATTTCTCATGTTTTCTTCGATGTAGGTACTAGTTTTGAGACCCACTTAGAAAATATGAGAGGTACGATAATTTTAGCATCATATAACTTCTTAACATGCTTTTGTATAAGGGGAAAAAGAACTGGATTCAACCTTACTATGTTTTGTTTAAAAGGCTTCTAATCTTCTTTAAGGGGAATGACATTTTGAATGATATTGGTGCCATAGCATTTTAAGTTGTCATAGGTCTAGGAAAAAAATTAGAAATTTCATTGAAAAGTTCTATGTACTTTTTTTTTCATTGGGAGGAAAGGGTTTGGATAATTTTGGCTTTCTTTTCTACATCATTGAAATCAAACATATCTTCTGAAAGTGCAAGTCCCTTTGGAAACAAATTATCCTTTAATTGAAACACTTCTAAAGATTCTGAATCATCATAATCTTCTTTTAACACTAGTTCACTCTTATTTATTTCTACATAATTATCTAAATCTATATGTGTACATTAGAATTCATCTTCTAATTTCAAGAATTTTTTGATTTGTTCATCATTGAAAAAACATATTTTATATCTAGATGGAAAGGAATCTTGCAAGTACTAGCTGAAACAACCAAGATATCTTCTAAAATGTTCTAGTTCCGAGGTAGCACAAACAAACCATATTTAGGAAAACATTGTAAAAAATCAAAAATTTCATTTCTGTAAGACATTAATCTACGACGTTTTTTAGAATATTTACCCTTAATTTGCTTTATAATTAGGTCAGAATATCCATGCACATAAATTCATATTTCTCCTAGTTTCTTTAGAATCTACAACCCTAAAATCAATGCCTCATATTTTGCAATATTATTAGTGCACTAGAAATTAAGTTTGTAACCATGTTCTTCTGCCTTGTTTGTTGATGAGTTTACAACAAATAAACCTACCTGTACTCCATATTTACACACATCGCCATCAAAATCCATATACCAAAAAGATTCTCCTTCTATATTTTCTTCTTCAATATTAAATTTTATTATTTCCGTATCACTGACTTCGGCCTCTAAGGGTGAAACTTCATTTTCTACACGGTCATTATTGTATAAGATGAATGATTCCATGTATGAATGTACAAAATAGAGGGGATAATTATTAGGATTATACTGACTGATGACCATGTATTTCATGAGAATTTACCTATAAAGTCTTCTATATTGATGAAACAGAAGAATGGTTGCATAAGTCATATCCATTTCCAAATTTCCCTACAACTTTGCACCCCATGATCTAGACAACAACATTCCATACTTTGGGGGTATGTCTTCCACTACTATGTCCATGACTAAACTATTAGAAGGTATCTGAACTAGAGTGACACATAAATATTTTATCAGACCAAGACACCTAACTTTATTTGAATAAAAAGAGTAGAAGTATTTGTATGATCTAGTGATGTTTAGCTCTATTTATCCATGATAGCTCTGGGCATAAAAGGTGGAAGATTCCTTTGTTGAGGCTTACCCTCATCTTCAGGTACAAACAAAAGTTCAGGATGGTCATGATTCAAATTGACTATCTAATCCTTCTGATATTTTTAAGGCATTCATGACTTGAGTCTTGTATACACTTTTGGTCATCATTTATGTTAAAGGAATGATGATATTTACCTTAGCTAGTTCAATTTCCATATTAAAAGATGCTTGAGATTTATCACTTTCTTTGAAATTTGCATCATATTTTTTAGGAATTTATTTTTGAAAATGAGGTTTTGGTTTACTAGAGGAAGAAGCATCATTTTTGAGTTTTACTGGAAGAAGTTCCAATAGTTTTTTTCTTCTTAAGTTGTATTGTTTATGCAGCTCCATAATGTCATTTTGATATCCTTGTTTATAATCTTCTCATTCTAAAGGGATCTTTTCTGGTTGTGAGAGAAAAAAATGATCTTGCTCTTTTTCAGTCAAGAATATGTGATTTGTCTCACATTCTTCAAATAGATTTATTTGATTTTCTTCTAGTTCCTCAAACAATTAAACATCTTCATCAATATATTTTTCATGAATTGGAGGCCTAACATGTTGTTGATCATGAGGGCCTCTTTGTTCCCTTTTTTAATATGTGGTGGGTTTCTTTAAAAGTTGGGATTTGAAATTTGAGGTCCTCTCTAAGGTTCTCTAGGAGGTTTTCTATCTACCACAATCATCCTCTCCATCATATTTTTCATCATTTTCACTAGATTATCTAATTTTGAGTCTAATGAAGAGGATGAAGGTTCCTACTTAAGAGTGACCCTTCTTTCTATTCTAATTTTAGCTCTTTTGAGTAATAAATTATCCTATACCTTAACAACATTTCTCTCCATCTATTAGAGAGTTCTTGGGTCAGTTTCTATTAACTTTTAGGCCATGTCTACATCAAATCCTTCTCGAAAATGAATAATGGCTAATCCTAGTGGGGTTTTTATAGCAGCTGGAATAACATTATAGACACAATTAAACCCAACACAATAATCTTCAACAATGTTACTTGCAGCCCTTTTTAATTTTGTGTATTCATTTAGAATTTGGAGGGGGTTCTTTTTAGTTTCCCATTTAGTACGAAAAAATTGGTGAAACTGAGGTAAATCAACTATGCTCCGAGCTGGTAATGCCCTATAGCACTTCTCTTAACTTCTCTCGTGAAACTTTGAGCAAACAATTTGATTCTAACATCATCATCATTGACTTCTTTTAAGTCAGAGAAGTCTTTCATCTTATCAATAGGTTGATGTGCTGTCATAGGACCTATACGATCAAATTATGGCAATCTTTGAGAATAATCTTGTGCCATAGAATTTAAAGTTGCTTGCAATGCCAAAGGAGCATATCTATCTACCATGGTTGGTATGTGAGGCACAAATGCAGCTACAATATGTATAGGAATGGAAGGTGTGAAAGGAGGTGTAATAACAGTTTGTTGTGTGGATGTAGGGATGGTAGGGATTGAAGATGAAACAGGTGGACTGGTAATGGGTGTTGTTAGTATAGAAATTGTGGGAATGAAAGGGGTTTGCTATCTAATGGTATAAAAAAGGAAAGTTTTGGGTAGGGTGGAAATTTTAGGAGAATTCTTAAGTGGATCTGGGAATGAAGCATTGGAGGAAGAAGATGCAATTTTAGCTGATTGACAAGATGCTTGTATAACCTGATCTAGTTTAGATACTAGTTTATCAAGTCTTTCAAACTATATAATGGCATCATCTTTAGGATCAAGTTTATCATGTTGTTGTTTTAAACCGTGAGGTTTGAATATATTCTTATCAACCATTACTTGAGGTATCCCAGTACCTGACTTGATTCTAAATAAACTATGCTTAAAATCTAGGTCCAACCCAACATCAAATTCATATAAATTCTCAAAACCTACCAGGAGAGATTGATCTTTAGATGGAGGGTTGTTACTTCCATGGCTCTCATTTGGAATTTTCCTTATAAGGATCTGCTTAGGGTTGTCTACAATATTTGGTGGATTGGGATTTGGGTTCACTGTATTGTGTACTCTTTTGGGAGCCATATCTATTAAGAAATATGTAGAGTTTTAGCTCAAATTTTATAAATGGAAATTTTAAACACTGAGATGAATTTTAATTTTAGGGAAAGTTAAATATGAATAAATTTTTTTCATCCCTATTATGGTCACTAGAATGTTAGCAATTTGTACTTCATAATATTGTGAAAGAAATATAAAGATAACCATGAAACCTCTTTGGAAGTTGGGATCTAGTCTTGCCAGCTTTAGAGAGGGATCCCTCTTTCAGATTTAAATTTATTTACATTGAGATATTAGGCTAGTTATGAAAGTTAAATAGTTTTTTTTAGATTTGGTTTGGTTGTTTGGTTGGTAAAGTAACGAGATTGCATTAGGCAATGGAGTCAATATACCTCAAATGGATTTATTTCAACATTGACACACATATCTAATAGGGAAAGGTTGGTAGATTGATTAGAATTATATGCTTCACTTGATGGAAAAAAATAAATGATTAAGTGTCCATTAAATAGAGGGAAATTAAGAATTCTATTGCTTAACTTGAGTAGAAAACATTGAAATTTTTGTAAAGACAGAATTGGGTATACTTAAACAAATTCAGGCTCATATTTTTCTTTGAACAAAATATATTAGAAAACACATGTGAAATTACAAATAAAGGAAAACACGGGAACAAATGGGAATATCACTTCACCAAAAATATGACATAGGAATCTTGTAAGATATTCTGTATTACTAAATGTGTCCATTGGAACTTTGTGGAACAACTTTATATCAATGGTCCTTTTATTTTACATAAACAATAACCCCTACTACTTTGAATTGTGAAGTACTTGTAGAAAATAATTACAAAATATCTTAATGTCCAAATATCGAGACAGAATCCTAAAATATCTAAAACTGATTACATAAATAGTACAAAAATTTAGGAATTTCAAATTGTTGGAGTTTTTGGCACTACTGTTGAGGATGGTTGTTAATGACTAGCCCCAAAAAGGTGTTACCCCATAGTTTAAGATGAAACATGTTTCACTCAAGTAATTCACCCAAGTAATCTCGTTGATAGACACTAGGGATATAAAGCTTTATTAGATTTCTACGTGTTTCATCAACTTCATTATATTTCTGAAATGTAGCCTTGTCCATGAAAATGTGGTTGATCTCATGTTTAATGATAAAATCAAGCTCTAAAGCCTCTAGGAAATATTTTGATGTAATACTTCCTTTTACCCTTGCAAATTTAGACTTATCTTGGGCAATAGTAAAGAACATGTGGTTGTAGTCACTCAAACTGATCAATATGTCATTCATTACTACTAACCCTTGTAACCCTCTCTAATTTAGTAAATTGAACCTGGTATGAAACCTTTGAATAAAAATTTCCAGAGTCTGACACTTATTCTCTACTTGTATCATAAAGTTTCTCTTTTGTAAAACTTTCTTTATCTCCAAAATGGTGTACGTTCTCTCTACAATTTGAAGCTCCTCCATATCTTTCGTAGTTTTTGAATTCAAAACCTTGATTAAGGTTTTTTCTTCACTTGTTTTATCTCCCAACATTTCCCTTACGTGCTCTATCACTGCTTTTTATCTCTGCATTAATTCTTCTTGATGAAACATGATTTGAATTGATGGCCAAATTTCTGTTATGGCCTAAATGATACCCACCCATATGTTTTTCTTGTCTTGTGCTAAATTTTGAGTGATTACTAACTCACTCTCTAAAACCTCTATTCTGTGAGCAAGCCTATGATATTTTTGTAATTCTACTAGATAGGAGTTGTCTATCTTCAATTTGTGTTACTGTAAATTCTTTAGTTGATCTTTTAACTTCTCAATTTACTTTTGTTGGCATTATGGTTCTAGTATGATTATATGTTTCAGATGTTGTACTTGATGGCAACACCCATGGCATGGCTCTCATTTTGATGAAAATAAAGAAGTACGCAGGAGAACAGTTCAGGAGGTGTGTACCCGTGGGTATACCGTGCAGGGACCGCGTCCAAATATGCGGGTTACCCATTCATGGGGTGCGTACCCCTGTGCACACACTTCAAGGCAGTTAAGCACCCACATGTGGGGTTTCTCATGGTATTTAGCCAACGGTATTGGGTTATCATGGTTTTGGCCCGCGGTATTGATTATTTTATTATTATTATTGAGCCCCATGATCCTTGATTTGAGGAAGAGCTAGCCTATATAAAGCAAAGGAGATCATTTGGCTTAGGCATGCTTTTGGGTTGAATATCTTAAGATCTGATCTATTGGGTTATTGTTTCAAAAGGCTTGATCTATATGAAAGTGAAAGTGGAAAGCGAATCTGTAAAGGGTGATCTCCCGAGCACTTGATCAGATCTGGGCATCCGTTTAACTGTAGCACACTGGTGATCTGCAAATTCAGCCCTAATCTAAGGTACGCATGTGTTTAACGGTGCCTCTGCGTGGGTACGCAGAGTAGAAGAAGGCGAGCTGCGTAGGTACGCAGAGCAGACGAAGGGTGACTGCGTGGGTACGCAGAGCAGAAACAGGAGAACTGCGTGGGTACGCCGAGCAGCAGTGGTTCAGGTGCGTGCCTACTGTAACAGTACGTGGCGCGATAGTTCTTTTGGGTGCGTGCCTACTGTAGCAGTACGCGGCGCGATATTGGATTTGGTGCGTACTGTACGCAGCGCAACAGAAGAAGCAGTGCATGGGCACACAGTGCAGTAGAAGGAGATCTGCGGGTATACGCAGAGAAGCAGAGGGGGAAGTGCGTACCGGCGCAGGCCAAAGAAAGGAAAGTTGCGTATATGTTTCAGGACTATCTGTTGACTGAATTTTTCTGTTGATAAGGTGTTCTGGGTTCAGTTCTGTTATTTTGATCTGGTTACTATAGCTGACTGTAATTTATATGTACTTGATGATCATTTCATGTATATGGACCCAGTTTGAAAATTTATGAAAAGTGGTCCTTGTAAGAAGTAGGGGGTTGTAGCTCCCTTCCAGGAGAGACTGGAAAACGAGAGAGAGTTGTAGCTCTCTGCAGGTTGCAGCCTGCGTACTGGTAAAGGACTACACCTATACAAGGTCGCATTGTTAAAAGGAGTTCTAAATTGAGTAGATAGAGACTATTGCAGCAGGTGGTTTTCACCCACATTGGGTTTCCACCTTATATCTGGTGTTCTTTGATGTGACTGTCTGTTTTTCTTGTTCATGCTCATTATTTTATGGTATTGATATGCAAAAATAACTCAAAGTATAAATAAAGAAGATTTGGTAGAAGGTCTAGATAATACTGATTCACCCCCCCTCTCAGTATTATTTTCAACACTTCCAATTTCTGGATTAGTTTCAACCAACTCTCCTTCTCCTAACTTAAGCTTTGATCTAGTTAGCATTCAACAACAAAATCCAGCACAAGCTTGTCTAACATTAAACAACCTAGAAGCTCTGATACCACTTGATTTGAAATCACTCGTAAATGATCTCAGTTAATTAATGAAGGTATTACAGACTTATGTGCTAGCGGGTGTTTATGTTATTTTATGCAACAGATTGATAAGATTGTGAAATACATAGACACTGAAACAGTAAGAGAACACAACAAGAAAACACATAAACACAACAAATTTAATAAGGAGTTCACCCAATCCCCCTAGGCTACATCTCCTGGTTCAGCCTTCAGTGGTAGCCTTTCTATTGTGTCTCAAAAAGTAGAGTTTTACAACAGTGAGCTCGAATTGAGTCTCACTTAACAGATAATGATCAGTAGGGTTGTACTTGGATCCCCCAAGTCTCTAGAGTACATAGAATCCCCTTACTGAAACTCGACCTCAACTAGTCTCAGTGGTATGAGTCCAATTTGGTACTCATTACCTGACAAGTATACACAGAGGAGATGCTTGAACCTCTCAAGCCTTCTCTGGAGTTCATAGACTCTCGGACTCTCTCTCTGTCTCTGTTTGCTCGATGCTGCATTTTATCTGTAGGTCAGCTCGACTTCTCTGTTTTCTGCATTTTTTTTTCTTCTCTCTCTCTTTGCTCTCTTCTACTACTTATTTTCCTCCCTGCTTCTTTGTTTGTTCATGGCTTAAATCCAATCTGCTCCCTGACTATTCGTTTCTGCTTCCCGGCTCTCTGAATCTCCTACCTCTGTCTGCTGGAATTCCCTGCTCTGCGTCATCATCACTATAACGCTTCACAGAGAGGTGGCCACCTATTTCCTCGTGAACTAAGTGTCAGTTATCTTTGAACGGCCGTTATTTCTGTTGCTCCAAGACAACCCGTGAAACTGTTCCCTTTTCCAACTCATCGGTCATGCCTGATCTCAAATCTTATCGGCCTCAGCCTATTTCCCTGTTGAATCTGGTCATCCATCGAATTGCTTCTCTGCCATTGATCTGGGGCCTCCAGATCCTACGGTCTCTGTCCATATCGCACAGGTAAGTAGCATGCCCTTTACCCGTGCGATGAGAGTAGTTTTCTCTCTCATCCGCTGGACACGTGTCACCCGTTATATGGAATCGCGTGCGACTCGGTCAAACCCGCTTACCGCTTGAGGGCCTTCTAATATCCTGCCGGTTTTTGCATGGGGCTCGCCTTCTGACAGAATCAGCAATTTCTGTGCAGTTCTATGCTTTTCCCCATGACCAAGCACTTGGGGCTTTCCTTCACTGAGGGGGGACGCCCTGCGATACACAATTAGCGCTTTAGTAGTTTATGCTAGCACACGGTTACCATGGTGTTATAGCTCCAAATCTCACTATTATGGTTTGTGATGATGCACTCATGGCCTAGGGCAACCCCTCCTTCCAGACCTGGTCCCAAATTTAAAAAACAGTGTTTTATTCCCTGTACGCGACATTGCCCTGAGTTAAACGCGTGTATAGTATACGCGGGTTCATATATACCCAACCCGCGTATATGTATTAAAACACTTAAAAAATTATAAAACTCCTTATTTTCGGGCGGAGATCGCGGGTTTTACCTGCTGATCACCTGTTAGTGCCCGTGGCCTCAACTGTCCCAAACCAATTCCTAACTTAAAAACTACTTTGGAATTGGTATAAAAATACACCAAAGGGAAGGCCAAAGGGAGGAGAGAATATAGAGAAAGGTTATTATACTAAGATTTCCCCTGATCAGGTCTGAAGACCCTTGTGCCTTCTGCACTTCCCCCATTTTGTACAGGAAACCCTTGTTTCCTTGTGATTGGATGTTCATCCCTTAGTTATGACATCTTGGAGTGAGTATTGGAAGGAGACCTACTAGAGGCTTGAGGCGGGACGGATCCAGAAGGAGGTTGAGCTTTGAGCCTGCAGAAGCGGTTTAGGTGATATTGCTCTTTTTTTTACTATTCTATTTGTCTAATAAAGAAACACATCTTGTCTCCGATATGCTTCTTTCTTTATGTTAATGATGTTCATGTTTGAATTTCATGTATGGATGGATGTCTAAAAGTTTGTAACTAACTCCTTTCTTGTATAACATAAAGATGATTTTCTCATAAATCTTTGTCCATATACTGCTGCATTCTTTGGAATTGTTGTTTTTGCAGGGCAAAGGAGTGGAAGGGACGTGAAGAAGGGTTTGGACCCTTGAGGAACTACCCAAACGTAGGACCTGAGGTACGTCCTTCTCACTTTAGAAATAGCTTTTTCTAGCATAATGGCTGTGTGTGTGCATGTTTCTTGATTTAGACAACTTTCAGTCTGCTAGGGTTGCACCCAAGAGCCTTAGGGGATAAAATCCCGCAACACACACACACATGCGCGCGCACACACACACACAACAAAAACATATATATCAAACACATCTTCTCAACCAACAAATATGGAAGGATACAAAGCCCGCATCTGATCAACCATCTCCCATGTAGCGTCATCAGGCCCAAAGTGCTTCCACTACACTCTAACTTGATATATTGCTTAGTTCCAGAGCATGAGATGTTTTTGCTGCAAAATGCACTGAGGTTCTGGCTAGAACTCTCCCTCTGGATCCACTTGAAATACAAGCCAATTAATCACACGATCATCATCCTGGACATATCTCTTAAGCAATGATACATGGAAAACATCATGAACTTTCACTGTTGGCAGCTATGCAAGTCTGTAGACCATTGGTCCAATCCTCTCAAGGATCTCAAAAGGCCCACAATACTAAGGTTCTAGCTTGGCAGATGAACCAAACCTCAAGGAGCTCCTCTTGGGCTTGATGCACAAGTACACATGCTACCCAATATGAAACTCCTTGAATGCTATATGTTGATATGCATAACTCTTCTTCTTGTTCCATGTTTTCTTTTAAATTCTTCTTAATAACCTTCATCTCTTGCTCCATCTCAGCCAACATATCTGGTCCAATCAACACCCTATTCACTGGATCACTCTAGCTGATAGGATTATTACAAATCCACCCATAAAGAGCCTCAAATGGACTCATCTTCAAGGATTCCCAGTACCCATTATTATATGCAAACTCCACCAGTGGAAGATACTCCTCCCACTTCCATTGTTGATGCATGCCATACGTCCTCAACATGTCCTCAAGAATCTTGTTAACCCTATCTATCTATCCATTTGTATGTGAATATTAAATTGTACTAAAAGCTAACTTTGTCCCCAAGCTTGCAACTAACTCCTTCCAAAACATGGAAGTGAACTTGGCATTTCTATTTGATATAATATTCTTGGGAACACCTTGTAACCTCACTATCTCCCTTATGAAGAATTGAACTACCTCACTATCTGAATTTGTAGACTTCATCGCAATGAAGTGAGATACCTTGCTCAACTTGTCAACCATAACCATGATAGAATCATGTTGTTTGGATGTCCTCAGAAAAATTGTAATGAAGTCCATGGAAATGACCTCCCATTCCCATTTTGGAATAGGAATAGGCTACAATATACCAGTTGTGTGCTTACACTGAGATTTCACCTGTTGATATTCAAAACATCTCACAACAAACTCAACCACTTCTTTCTTCAAATTCAACCAATGATAGAAATTCTTAACAATTGTCAATTTTCTAGTATCTCAAGTGGCCTGAATACGGCTTGACATGAAACTCCCTCAAGATAAGCTTCTTGAGCTCACTACTATCTGGGACATAAATCCTGGTCCTGAATCTCACGAAGTCATCTGCCATGAGGTGATACTCCTCATCTCTACCACCTCCATCCTATTGTTGCAACCTGTGCTTCTGCTGCTAGTACCTCTCATCATGTTTCCGTGCATGAAATATTCGCTCTTGTAAATCTATCCCATAAGATCTCACAGCTGAAATTTGGTTCACCTGCACTCTCCTACTGAGAGCATTTGCAACCTTGTTCTCCTTGCCCTTGATGTATCTAATTCCATATTCAAACTCATTAAGGGTAGCTAACCATCTAGCTTGTTGGCATTCAGATTAGGTTGGTCAAACAAGTACCTCATCCCACTATGATCACTCATCAAAATAAACCTCCTACCAAGGAGATAATGTCTCCACATCTTCAATGCATGAACTATAGACTGTAACTCAAGATCATGAGTCACATAGTTTCATTCGTGCTCATTCAACTTCCTTGACTCATAGCATACCACCTACTCTTCTTACATTAGGAGGCTACCAAGTCCTTCCTTACAAGCATCTATACATACCACGAACTCCTTATCAGGATTTGCAATCTTCGAGACTGGAGCATTTGTAAGCAAATGCTTCAATTGCTCTAAAATAGTTGCACACTCCTTCGTCCATTCAAACTTCTTCCATTTCCTCTGCAAAGATGTAATAGGATAGCTAATCCTTGAGAAGTTCCTGATGACCCTCTTGTAATAACCTACGAGTCCCATGAACGATCTGACCTCATCCACAGTCCTAGGAGTTGGTCACTCCATGATAGATTTAATCTTTTCTGGGTCCTCTGACACCCCCTCCTTGGAAACAACATGTCCCAAGTAATGAATCTGAGACTGCAAGAAACTGCACTTGCTGAGCTTGGCATACAACTGATCCTCTCTCAACAATCTTAACATTGTTACTAGGTGCTCTGCATGCTCTTCCTCATTATTGGGATATATTAATATATCATCAATAAACACTATCACAAACTTGTCGAGGTATGGACACAACACACTTTTCATCAAACACATGAAAGTGGCTGGAGCATTGGTAAGACCAAAAGGAACCACCACAAACTCATAATGTCCATACCTTGTACAAAATGTAGTCTTGTATATGTCTTCTTCTTTGATGCGCACTTGATGATATCAGCCTGATCTCAAATCAATCTTTCAAAACATTGTATATCCCTTCAGTTGATCAAACAAATCATCAATTTGCGACAATGGATACCTCTTCTTCATAATCACCTTGTTCAACTACCTATAATCAATGCATAACCTAAGAGTACCGTCCTTCTTTACAAATAGTTTGGTGCAACCCAAGGCAACACACTTGGCCTTATGTATCCTTTATCAAGCATTTCCTTGAGTTGCAACTTCAGCTCCACCAAATCTAGAGTGCTCATCCTCTAAGGTTCCTTATATGCTAGTGTTGCTCCTGACATCAACTCAATAGAAATTCCACCTCTCTATGACGAGACAACTCTGGAATGTCTGTAGGAAACACATCTTGGTGTTGGACATTGGATAAACCAACTCTCCCCATGTGTTTCGTAACATGGACTAACCACCTCTCGTGGATCCTTATCTTTGGCAATGTGATCGTTAACTAACACCTGTGGGTTTTTGTTTAACGACAATCGTGATTCCCAACAAGTGGTATCAGAGCATAGGTCACGAGTTCGATACACACCCAGTTCACATTGGGTGGGAGATTGTTGGACATTGGATAAACCAATGCTCCCCATGTGTTTCATGACATGGACTAATCGCCTCTCGTGGATCCTTATCTCTGGCGATGCGATCGTTGACTAACACTTGTGGGTTTTTGTTTAATGGAAATCATGATTCCCAACACCTAGAGTTGTTTCAAAATAGGATACCTCTTTAGGACTTCATCATCCTCAACATCCTTCCCTTTCTCACTGGAAATATGAACTACAAACAATACATCCCTTCCTGTAACTGCGCTTCGCCTACATATTTGTAATCGTTCTTACTGATATAGGTTTCTTCTTTCCCTGAAAGATTCTCCTTTCCCCATCATCATCCAGGCACTCAATAGCCTTATCGTAGTAGTCCACTTTAGTCTTGTGAATGAACAACCAATCCATGCGCAAAAGCATACTATATGATCCCAAAGGAAGCACATTTATATGTGTTGATATAAGCATACTATTCAGCTCAAATACACAAGATCTTACCCAATGATGAACTCTTCTCTTGGTCCATGTAGCCAATTGCACCAACCAAGATTTTGCATGCAATTCTTTATTCAAGCAATACTTATCCATCAGGCCAGGATTGATATAACTATAATTATATCTAGGATCAACCAAAATGGAAACAAATTGATCATGAAGATTACCTCCATCTCGATAATGGATGCTTGATGATCAACTTTCCTGTTATCTACTGCTACATAAATCCAAGGAATACTTTTACCAACATCTCCAACTATCAGTGCCACCTAAGCATTGTAAATCTGAACCTTGCCACTCTAGGGTGATGGGCACTCACTCCTGCGATGCTTTCCACCACATGTCCAACACCTCAAATACTTCCTACCATCACCCTCATTCTGCTCCTCAGGCTAAAATCCATCTCCTCTATCAATTGCATTGAAATTCTTGTAGGACGTTACATTCTCTTTGTCACCTACATCTTGAAGACTTCATCACTTATTAGCCCACTTTCCCCTAGTCTTCTCATTCCCTTTCCAATCCCGCTTAGGCTTAGACTTACGTTTTGACTACTCAAAACAATGCTTCAGCTTCCCGATGACTTCCTCTAATGACCGAAGCTCATCATACACAATCTGATCTTTAAATGCTAAAGGCACTCCACTGGTGAACCTTTGGACTTTTGTCTTCTCATCCTTGAGGTAGGGCACATAACTCAACAACTCCAAAAAATGAGTCATGTAATCTTCGGCTACCATGGAACCCATCTTCAACTAATAAAATTCCTTTGCCTTTTTGTCATAATATCTCTTAGACGAGTACTTCTTCCTGAATATTTTTTTAAACTCATGTCAACTCAGCTCCTCTACCCTGCTCCCTCTAACACGCTTCACATCTTCCCACTAGATATATGCTTTTCCCTTTAGACTGAATATATCTTGGCTTTCATATTTTCTTAATAATTATGCAATTTAAAGAACTTCTTCATCCCAAGTAGCCATGCTTCTGCATCTTTTGATTTCTTCACATCCCCATCAAAAGTAGGAGTCTTGGCTTTCTTGAACTCCTTTGGCAAATACTACTTCTCACTCCTCCTATAAGGATGTTGGTGGTAATGACGATGATGTCTCTCAAAACTAGAATAAAATCCATGAGTGCTAGCCCACCTGTTAGATTTATCCAAAGATTTTCCACCTTTGACTGTATCATCTTTGTCCAACCTATATCTTGATTGAGAACTACTACCATATGCCCCATTAGTTTTTTCCTCTTGTCCATGACTGATCCTTAGATGTCCCTGCTTCTGCAAATCTGAAAGGCTCTGAAGGATGAGTGCATTAATCTCTACTTACTTTTCTTGAGCTTTGGCAAGCCTTTCCTATGCCTCAATCAACTTTTTATTATCTACCTTGCAACTTCTAATTTCTACCTTCAAACTTCTTAGTGTATCTGATATATCAGGAGAATACTCTTCTCCTTGTTGCTCAACTAATATGTCCCATCCCGTTGAATTCAAATCGGACCTGTAAGGGGAGTCATATGAAATATATTCCACCATTCTAGTCTTTATATTTTATCTTCTCTTTCCCGCAAGCATGTCATGTTAGATAAACCAAATAGAGACAATCAAAATTGTACCCTAGTGTATCTCAAGGGAGGTTATCTTGTTTTCATAATCAATCCAAAATAGCATGATATAACTTCACAATCATATCAACTCATAAGGTCATGATATCCATAATAGTAACTAGCTAGAATGCATACATGATAAACTCATAAACAACTAACATGCATTCATAAATATCACATCTACCCCGAGGTCTAGTGTTACAACTTCGCTCTGATACCAACCTGTAAAACTACCCCTCCCACGTTTACCCACTTTAACAAGCTATCTAGGGTAAACATGATCTGAGTGTCACTATGATATGACTCGACCTCCAAATTCCAGTTATGGAAATGGAGCCTACAAATCGGAAGTAAATTGACATCCCTCATAGACTACAATTCACTCAGGAGACTACCAACCACCCCAAGTGATCAATCCCTGAGTTGGAACTCTTTTCACTAGGTTTACACCCCAACCACACCCTTGACACATTGTGCATGTGGTTATGACGCTCCAACCGCACCCATAAGCCTTCCTACATGCAGTTGTGACCCAAATTCCTCAGTTCAGAGCATGCGATCGCGATATCTATGCCACTTTTTTAGGCTAGTCTCCAAACCAATGCCCAAAATTGCCTGTAACTTTTCATAATCATGACAATGATAAGAACAATGCTAAATAATCAAAGCTTGAGTAAGATCTTGACCAACACATGCCTAATACAAGATAAACATTTTCGTCAAACAGATAGTACACAGATAAGCTACAGGTCATGAATGCATATATGATCATAAACTCCTTAACTTCATCTGAGAATCACCAAGAAGGTTTAATGCCTTTTCAAGCTAGCTGCAATAACACTTGTTAGCCCATGCATTCATCAACCATCTAGTAACTTATCAAATCATGAAAAAGAGTCATAGCTAGAGCACATCATAAAACCATACATATAACTAGCATATAACCAAAATAGAGACTATGACCAATCAACCACAAGATCACCATAATAACTAGTACAAGTGCTCATAGATCACAATAGGACAATATCTCAAATTAACATATGAAAATGCCAACCAAGTTAGGGACTTCCATGTACCACCCGACCATAGGTTGGGCTGAACCAAGTCTCTCTTTTAGTCAATCACCCTTGTGCCATATTCCAAGCATGAATGTGGGATCATAAGAGTTAAACTAAAATAGAACCAACTAGGGCATCCAGAGGCCAAACCACATCACCCCTCAAGCACAGTGATCTCACCTATACAGTTCATAAATCACTTTAAACATCAACCTGATTGGTCTCTTTCCAAACTTTCTAGGGTTAGGAACTAGTAACTCAACCCACAACCTCTAGGGAACTCGAGTTTTTTTAGGGTTCTAGATAATTTGTTCTAGCCCACAGGCTCTAGGGAGTAGTAACTCAACCCACAACCTCTAGGGAACCCAAGTTGTTCCATGGCTCCAGAGAATTTGTTCCAACCCAGAACCATGGGAAACCTAAGAACCAATCAGAAAAACCAAGAGGGGAACCCACTACACCATGGTTATCCAAGAAATGGCAAGGAAAGGCTAAAACCACTATCAATCCAGAAAAATCTCCATCCAATGACAACACATAACCAAGAAACCACATGCATATACCATGCATCCAAAAACCAGCAAGGAAATTACACATGCAACCTGTTACCTGTGAAGTAAGCCTGTAGTAGCTGCCGATGCAACTGTCTCGTTACGCTTCCTTGATTTCCTTTCTTGCTTTCTCCAAATCTAAGTGAATGCTAGAATGCTCCAAGAATTCTCTAAGAGTATAAGAGAGCCAAATGATAAACTGACCAAAGAAAAGCCATCAATTGTTTCTCTAATGCCTTTTTATTATTGATGTCTCCTTTTTCTTCATTTTCCTTCATTTTTCCTCTAATTTCCCTTGCATGAAAATTTGTGTCTCTTCACCTTCCTTTTCTCCTATTTTCCTTTATTTTCATAGCTAAATGCCATTTATTGCCTCTTTTCCTTTACCACTTTCCATAGCCATTAATTAACCACAAGTGATGACCATTAGAATGTTTTCCCACCATTCAACTTGTAATATGTGTCTCACGACCTTGGTCTTATTTTATTTACATGGAAAATCAACCAGGGGTTGTTACACCTTAGCAACTCAAAGAATTTGGTGGTGTACTCATCATTTGTCATTTGCCTAATCTGAGTTCATAGAACTCCTTCGCCTTGTTGTCAAAGTATCTCTTAGATAGATATTTTCTCCTAAAATACTCCTCGAACTCCTTCCAAGACAATTCTTCCTCCCTTATGCCCTTTACATTTTTCAGATCTTCCCACAATATATTAGTCTTGCCTCTTAGGATGGAGGAAACTATCTTTGCTTTCACGTTTTCTGAATAATCATCGATTTGGAAGAACTTCTTCATTCCTAACAACTAGGCTTCAACATCCTCTGATTTCCTCATTTCACCATCAAAGGTAGGAGGCTTAACCTTTTTTAACTCCTCTGGTATATACTCTCTTTCCCTTATTCTCCCATGATGATGATAATGACGATAATGTGACCTTCTATGAACACTCTCATATTGTTGCTAATGGGTGTTTAAGTTCTTTCTAGGAGTGCTCAACAAAATGCCTCCTTTCACTGTGTCTTCATTAGAAAACTGGTGCCTCTTTATGGATATACTCTCATTTTCTCCATTTGTTCTTTCTTCCTGTCGCAATGGGATTTGCATGTATCTATGGATGATCCCTAACTCATTTGCCTCTACCTTTGCAGGTTTGGTAGGCTTTGTAGTATGACTACATTGACTTCAAATTGGTTTTCTTGTGCTCTGACAAGCCTCTCATTGTCATCTTTGCAACTCCTTATCTATATTCTCAAGCTTCTCAATGTTTTCATCCAATCACGAAAGTCTTCCCCTCCTCATTTTTCAACTAATATTTCCTCCTCATATGCCCTCCCTTCTTCATATCCACACAGTGATTGATCAGAGCTATATTGCACTATTTTGATATTCTTTCCCAGGTCTGTTGGTTCTATAAGATACCACCCTTTATTGTTCTATGATCTTTGAATTTCATGTGCTCTCATACACACACATATTTGTTATATTCAGAAAGAAAAAAATCAATATCATGTATAGTAAATACTATCACCTTTTTTTTTGCTATAAGGATGTTGGTATAAGACTAGCTAAAACAAGTCATATCATGTTAATCCATCCAAATTAATGAAATCATGATAGACCATTAACACATAAATAATAATGAGCTCATGTCACAACATTAATTATCATGCCACATGCATAGGCCACAATGTAAACATGTCTACCTTAAATACAACCAATCACCCATAAACCGACTTTTAACACCTAAATATATGTTAACACTTCATCTAATTTTTTTAAGGTCCAATATTGAGATTGTTGCTATGTTAATATGTATTAGGGCATCAAATCATTCCCAAGGGTTTATAATTGAACCTTCATCTTCATATTTGTTGCAATAGAGCCCATCTAGTCCAAGCGTTGAACCTGGAGGCTTTGATACCACTCTGTAACATGCCCCCTACTAACCCATCCCTAAAAAGGTTAGCAGGAGATGATTACTATGCTAACCCACTTTCCATGGTCTAGTTATGTAAATGGGGTCCAATTTTTTTTCTTCCTTTTTTTCTCCCAAGAAGCTCAAAATGGATGATACCATCATGTTCACCTTGTCGAGATGATTCCATCGATATAAAATATGTCTCAATCCGACTCCTTGATTGAAAGGTATTTCCATTTGAATACTAACCTATAAGACAAAGACACTTCACCAACCTACCATGTGCCTATCCTTATCAGTCTCTCACTCCCACATGGTATAATTACCAACCTATTCATATTGGTAACACAATAACCTACTATATAGCAGGTGTGGCCCAATCCATAACACATATGTATCATAAGAGAGGTATACGGGTGCAGGTCCCTAGAAGGTCATATCACCCTGCTGCAATGAATCTCGTGTGGGTTATCATTTTTCTCCTTTCTGAAATAGTCAAGGACATTCCTCTGGGCTATGTGGCTATGCAACTCTGCATTAAGCTTAACCTCACTCTTGATCAACAAGCGAACTCATTCATGTCGCAAGGTACTCATCACTTAGCTCAAAATATCTGCGGTTCGAGGTGATGTCAACTTTCATCACACCTCCCATGTCATGTGTCTCATAATTATGGGTTCAATGTGCATTGTCAAGTACCCCACCAAATGGGCTCCACTCACCATGTCATCCTAGAGAGTGAATCTCGACTATTCCGCCATGGCCTACATCTCAATTCTTCAGGGTCCAAGATCTAGGGTGACATCATCCAATGTCACACCCTCTGTTATCACTCGGGTTTTCCTAAAAGTTGTAAGAAAGGGAAGGATGCTGAGGTAACCACAGACCAACCTTTTAGATACAAAATCTATCCAATCTGTATCCAGAGAGGGCTCTCTCTTTATGATTTAGCTTTGTTTTTAAAGGTATTAGGCTAGTTATGAAGTTCAAGGGTTTTGTTTGAGTTTGGGTGGTGAGATTCTATAGAACAGAGAGGTAAAACAGAGTAGTTCAGTCCATTGGGCTAATGGAGTCAAAGAAGATGGCTTTCTGGATTTGGTTTCTTAACAAAGGATGGCTTCACAGAGCGAGGTAGTCAAACAGGAAACAAATAAAAGACTTGAAACAGATGGAATGGGCTCAAATAGGGTGAAGGGCAGTTAAGAATCCTTCAACCTATTTCCAAGAGGGAAAATGGATGATTACTGATAAGGAGCAATTAATTATTCTTTAGCAAATAATCAACATGAAAGAATTGGCAAACAGGAGAAATTAAGAGTTCACTGCTTATCCTAATTCTGAAGAAAACACAGAGAACAATAAAGACTGAAAACAGACTGCAATCAAGCATGTTCTGAAATTAACCTTTTCTTTATCATTTAGATTATGAAACACACATGATATAATAAACTAAAGAAAACTTTAAACACAAAATATAGAGGACTTATTGATCCAGTGATTGATTCAAGAAGTTTGTAAAAAGTCCTCTGCTTCGATTCTTCATCCAATAGGCTAGACAATAGTTGATTCCAACAGCTCTTTAATCCAAAAATTCAGTATTACAGCAAAGTCTAGGAATCCAGACACCACCCCACAATACTCTAATGGAGGGGGTATTTATGCAACAAATTTGTACAACAAATATCTCATAATAGCTGTGAGATAATATCTAGGATGATTAATAATTGAGTACAAGAAAAATAGAAACAGCTAGTCTCTATAATGGAAAAGAGGTAAACTGGTGTTGTGCTGGAGGCATGCTCTTTAATTCGGCTGGCAGTTGTCTTCTGTAGTAACTCTGCGCCGGCTGCCTGTCTTAACTGTGCTCTTTAATTCTAACCTGCTACTCTTTAATGCTGATCAAATACACTTTAATGCTATTTTGACCCCTGCTCACCACTGTCTGGTAGAATAAAACTGCCAACGTGTCTTCTAATCATCTTTCCCCTGGAAATTTGTGTCTCTGAAGGTCCACTGGTTAGGGTAGCAAAATATCCCTGTATCTCTTTATCTCTTTCTTTTGCAAGCTCGGAAGTCCCTCTGTTTGGTCTAAATTGCGTTTAAAGAGGAACAAACTGCAAAATGGCGGGTTGGTTGAGGCTGCGAACTTGTTGCTAGAGTTTTGCTGGTCAGGTGGTGGCTGAAAAACTGGAGCAGAGGTCGTGATTTCTGCATGGGAGTTCAGGGCGCTCTATGCAGTGTATAACACTGAAAAACCTATTTTTGCCCAAGAGCGCGATATGCAGAAAAATATAGCCCAAATGATAATTTACCCTTTTATTCGACAAAATGAAGCTTTGGCAGGAATTTTTGATTTGATGGGCGGATGACGTAAGTAGTACGGATGATGAAGTGGTAGGTGACGTGGTGGGTGATGTCAACAAAGAACAGTTGACGTCAGCGGAGGGCAGTAAGCAGTTTTGCCCGACACCACTTTTGGGGTTGAGCGGTTTTGGGCTGGGAGGGAGCGAGCACCTCGGAGGGGCGACGCGTGGCAGAGGTACGAGGGAAAAACCATCGTTTCCCAGCGGGTTAATGTTCGGCAGCAAGGGGGGTCGCAAAATGATTGTTGACCGTGGGATGAGCGAGCGGGGATCGGATGGCGGACATGCTTGGAATATGGCGGGAGGTTAAGCTGCAGACCCGATGTATTAAACCACATTTTAATTGTTTTCAGGCGCATTTTGATTGGTCAGGGGGAATGTTCTTAATTAACCCAAATGTTTAATTAACCCATTATGCGTGCGGGGAAGTTTCTTAATAAATTTCAAATAAATTTATCAATCCCTGTTTAACAGTGATATGGTTGTATTTCGACCGAGGTGGGGATATTAATATTTTTGGGGTTTTTTATTATATTTACATAATACGGGATGGGTAATGTTTATAAGGGAGTTATATAATAAAAGCTAGCAATTAATATGAATTTGAAATAAAAAGTGCTAAGTTGTAATGCTAGGAATTTACATTTGAAACTTAGGCTAAAGGGAAAAAGGGGTTTATATGAGAAATGCTTGCCATTTTCTTAAGTAAAATAGAGTTTCACTTAGGCAATGTTTATGAAATGAGATGAGTGTTTTATGAAGAATATTAAGAACAAATCTTAATACTTTGGGGGGAAATTAGTGAATGATTAGGGAAAAATATGAAGGGGAGTTAGTTATTCAACCTTGCCTCGCTTGAGCTACGTCAGGTATAATGTCCGCCATTGCACTTGTGATAGAAGTGAAAGTTAACACATTTTAAAGACATAATCTATCACAAGTATCATTCTGCAACACCAATCTACCTACCCTGCCTACTTGGCCTAGCATTTTTTCTTCTTTATCTGGGTGCACTTAGACTGGCAAACTCTCATCAACTTTCCTTTTCTTTGCATGGCAAGCCTACCTAAGTCTGCACTTATTACATCCAAGGGCTCAGATTTAACTGTTGAACTTCTTTTTATTTGCTTACCTATCTACTTATCTACCAAGATTTAATAGTTTGGTCAGACTTTATTCTCTATCTCTAGATCATGAAATTCAAAATACGAACTAGCCAAGATTAAGCTGTTTGGCCATTCATCAATTGTGGCATAAATTAACAAACTGCACACAATGCTTATTATAGAAAATGAAAAAGTAGTGGCATTTTGGACTTGCACACTTTCCTGGTCTTTCTTTATTTGGGGTTCATTTCTTCTCATTTTTTCTTTGACCATTTTATTCTTTTTACCCTTTGATTTTTCTTTTAGGCCATACCCTCTTTACATTTTTTACATTTTTTGATTTTTTTGATAATATGGAAAACCTTTGCAACAAGGAAAGGGATGAATCATATTACAGAGCTCATTAAGTCAATCATGAAATATGACACCTATTGGTATAGGAGTATAATAGTGGCTCCACTTGGGGATGGCTTTCCCTGGTGGAAAGTCAAGAACAACAGGTCAGATGGCCTTATGAGTAACTTTTAGTGTGCTCTGAAATCTCCTTCAGCCAGTTGCTTTATTGTATATATGACAGCACACTTGTGAATCTTAGGGCCTTCTCTTCGGGCTTCAACTGCAGCAAGTTACTATCCAATCCAAACTGTGACATTATTAAGGATATAGTATGTACATGTTAGAGTCAGAATACATTAAAAAACTGGATCAAAGTAATTTTTCATCATTCGACCATTCACTAGTCCTTCTTTTATTTCTGTACCATCTAGGCTCTTCAGAAAATAAGTATTGTTCCCTTATCAAATATTTTCTTGAGTTTTTATTGTAACACTTGGGATCTTTGGTGCACTTCTTCTTTGGTTTGCTGTAAATGGATGGTCTGATTTATTCTCCTTTGAATGTCATTGGGTTCCACCTGAGCCTCTTGCAGTAATTTCATTACAGTAACTCCTAAAGATGAAGGAAACACAGCCTCCATACCATAAACTTACTCATAAGGACTAGTTCCAATAGATCTCTTTGTAGTAAGTTTGTCTGCCCATAGTGCATTTGTAAGTTTCTTGTGCTAGTTTTTCTTGTTCTCTTCCAACAATTCCTTAATAATATTAATCAGGCTTTTATTGGAAGATTCGGCTAGACCATTACCTTGAGGGTAATAAGATGTGGAATGGCCTAAAGTGATATGGTATTTTCGGTTATGATCTTTTCAAGACAGCCAAATCTAGACAATATGTTGGTTTCTAAGAATCCTATAATCACTGTATCATTGGCTTGTCTAGAAGGAATGGCTTTTATCCATTTGATGAAATAGTCTGTGGCAGTGAGGATCCATTTATGTTGGCCAGAAGAGGGAGGGTGTATTTCTCCAATGAAGTCCAAACCCCATTGTTGAAAGGGATTTTCAATGGAAATTAGTCTCAAGGGTAAGGGTAACAGTTTCCTTTTGCCTTCAAAAATTTGGCATTTATGGCAAGTAATGACAAACTTCTTTACATCAGTGAACAAGGTTGGCCAGTAAAATCCAGCCCTTAAGATTTTGTCTGTTGTTGATTTCCAGTAAAGGTGTCCACCGCAGTCCCCTGCATGAAATTCTTTGAGAACCTTGTCAGCTTATTCTTTTATTAAACAATTCAATAGAATACCTTCATGATTTTTCCAAAAACGAGCATTATCTAAAATACAAAATTTTGAAGCTTTCATCTTTAAAAACCTTTTCTTTGTTCTGGATAACCCTAGAGGAGCCTGTAGGTTTAATAATACATGAGTTATATCAGCATACCGAGGTGATTATAAGAAGGCCTGGTTGATTTGTGGAGTCGCCATCTCTTGTTCATTATCCAGTTCATTAATATCCAGGGCTTGAAAGTTTGTTTCAGTCATGAGTTTAGCCAATCCCTGTCCTTTTATAAGCTTTGTAGGTTTTATTTCAATATCATACTCCAATATATTAGCTATCCATTTACCTCGCTTGCCTTCAATTCCATCCTGAGTCAGGATGTCTTTGACAACAACATTTGGTACATAAGCTACTACATGGGAGTACAATATATAGACTCTGAAGTCTTTAATAGCTTTCACAAATGCAAAATCCTATTTTTCCATGATTTTGTAATTTAGAGGTGCATCTCTAAGTGCTTTACTGAAAAAGGCTATGGGTTTTTCACATCCTTGATCATCTTTTTGCAGTAAAACAGCTGTTATAGTGTGTTCTGATGCAAATGAGAAAATTATGAAGTCTCTATCGAACTTTGGACTTGTAAGGATTGGTGTTCTGGTCAAAGCCATTTTAATTTCTTCAAATGCTTGTTTGGATTCTACTGTCCAATTAACCTTCGAATCCTTTTTTAACATATTGTTCAGCAATCTAATTAATTTAGCCAAATTAGATATGAATCTTCTCAAAAAGTTAATCTTTCCTAGGAAAGCTTGATGTTCTTTGACATTTCTGGGGTGGGGTATTTGCAGAATAGCTTCTATTCTAGCCAGATCAATCCTGATGCCATTTTTGGAGATGATATGGCCTAACAGTTTGCCTTCTTCTAGACCAAACAAAGAATTCTTAGGATTTAATGAGATACCATACTTTCTGCATTTTAAAAACACTTGTCTCAAATGATCTAAATGTTTCTGATCTGATCTAGAAAACACAATGAGGTCATCTAGATATATAACCAGAAAATCGTGAATTTCTTTTACGAAAGCTATGTCCATTGCTCTTTGAAAGGTTGCCCCTGCATTCTTAAGTCCGAATGGAATTTTAACATATTTGAATGTACCCCATGGTGTTGTAAATGCAGTGTTTTCTTGGTCATCAGGATGAACCAGAATCTGATTATAACCTGAAAACCCATCCAAAAGTGAAATCCTAGAAGCACCTACTACCCTTTGTAAAATATGATCCATCTTAGGTAAAGGGTAATTGTCTTCCAAAGAAACTTTGTTTACATTCCTTAAGTCAACACATAATTCGATTTCTCCTGTTTTCTTCCTGGTAGGCACTAAATTAGACACCCACTCCGAAAACCTGATTGGAGCAATTATCCTTGCATCATGCATTCGTTTGATTTCTTTTTCAATTAAGGGAAGCAGTACAGGGTTGATTCTTCTGAGCTTTTGTTTGAATGGTTTTTTATTTTCCTTGAGGGGTATTGTATGTTGAATTACAGAGGTGTCATAAGATTTCAGGTCTTCATAGCTCCAGGCAAAAGCATCCTGGAATTCTTTGATCAGTTCAACATACTTAATTTTTTGATCAGGGGGCAAAGATTTGGATAATTTCACCATTTCTGGATTCTCTTCAGTTCCTATGTTGTAGTCTTCAATGTCTTCTTTTGGGGGTTCCATCTTGGGTTTCTTTGGAATATCATTGAAATTAAAGAGATCTTCCAAAGGAGTTAATCCTTTGGGCAAATGATTGTCTTTCAAATTGATAACTTTAGATTCTCCTTCAATAATCTCATCAACATCTATTTCTTTAAGATCCTGTATTTTCTTTTTGGTAAATTTCATTGGATGAAGCATTTGAGTTGCATTTTCTGCTGAAATGTATGTTTCTATCTGATTTGTTGGATCAAATTCACTAACTGTATCTACATCTATGTTAGTGCTAGAGAATTCTTCTTCTAGGGTTAAAAAATTGTTAATCTGGTTATCACTGTCAAACACTTTCCAGTTTTTTATATTATCAGGTATGGCTGGCCTGTGTCTAATTTCAGCTGTGAATTGATGATTTGGTTCAAATGGTAATTTACAGGTGCTGACAAACATTTCCAGCTATGAGCTTGCAAGTTATGCTTTCTCGGGATTTTGGCAAGCTGAGTTTCTAGAAATGTATTGAGGATCTCTAACGCTATTCCTTTGTACTCTCTTAATCTCGGATCATTTGTTAAGAACTTCCCTTTTATCTGTTGAATGATTAAATCAGAATCTCCTAGGACTGACACTCTAGTTTCTCCCAATTTCTTGACCAGTTTGAGACCTAGCAATAGAGCTTCATATTCAGCCATATTATAAGTGCATCTAAAGTTTAACCTGTAGGCATGGCCTTTAGCATGATTGTTTCCAAGATTGTGCACCCAGACTCCTGCTCCTGCTCGTAATTTGTTCACAGAACCATCAAATTCTAAGTACCAAAGGATTTCATGTTCATAATTAGTATGTGGAGTTTCAGGGATCTGTTCAATAGGGAAACCTGGTTTTTCAGTTTCTTTTGGTTTATCTGATGTTTCATGATTTTCAAAAATTTCTTGGATTCAGACACTAGACCTTTCATTTGCAATTTTTTTTATTTCATTTGCTAGAACTTTTATTTCATGTGGGGGATCAATTTCAGCATTGTAAAGGATAAAATAATCCATATCTGAATGTACTGAGTAGATAGGGAAATTTTGAGGTTTCTCTCAACTACTTACTACATACTTCATTAAGGTTTCTCTGTATAGTCTCTTGGGTTGACCAAACACTGAAATAATAGTGTAAGACATGTCTAATTGTAGAGATCCTTGCAGCTTTGCACCCCAAGATCTAGATAATAACATGCCATGCTTTGGTGGGATATCAGCTACTACTATGTCCATTAAGATGGTTTTGGTAGGATATTGGACTAGTGACACACATAAGTCTTTGATTAAACCTAAACATTTGACCTGACTTGAATCAAAAGAGAAAAGGTCTTTATATGGCCTGGTGATGTCAAGGTCAAGTCTCTCCATTATAGATTTAGGCACTAAGTTATGGGAAGCACCAAAATCAAACATGGCATTATGAAGTATTTTATCATGTATGTTTAAACCTACATAGAAAGAAGGAACTTCTCCCTCTACTGTTTTTCCATTTACTCCAGGGCCAAATATCAATTCAGGCTGGTCATCAAAAACATTTACTCAATCTCCATTCACAGAAATTTTGAGTGATCTGATGATTTGACTTCTGTAGACATCATGTTTAGCTAATTCTGATAATGGAACATCTATCTTTAGTTTGCATACTTCTGTCTCAAAATTGAAAGGTTTTTCGGTCTATGTTCTTGTATTTCGGACAACTGGATCTTCTGCGTTTTTCTCCTCTTCAGGAGTGGGAATATGGGTTGAAGTCATTTCCAAATCAAGTTCTAGAGGTTCTTCTACGTTTCCTTTAGTAGGAATGGAAGTGGAAGGTTGTTTGTTAGGTGGTTGATTTTCTGATACATCTTCAACAATTGGGTTATTAGGGTTAGGATTTGTTTTAGAAAGAATATGTACAGGGGGGTATTGATCTTACCTTTGTTAGGCTGCTTGGTACCTTTCTATTTATTGGGTTTAGGGACATCTATTATTTCGCTCCTCAGATTGTATTGTTTGTGGACTTCATAAATGGTTGTATCATATCCCCCCCTAAAGTCAAATGATTCACTTCATTGAGTTTGGAATTGTTTAAAGATGTGAGCTTCCTAATCCTCTTGGATCAAGAAAACTTTTTGTTCATTGTTGAGTCCCATTAGATTAATTTGAGTGTCTTCTGTTGGTTCATCAGAAGTTGAGGCTTCAACATAATTTTCTTGAAATGGAGGCCTAATATTTTGGTCAAGCCCTGTCTTTCCAGTGTTAGGATTTTGGTTCTTCCTGAAATTTGGATTTCTCCCAGTATTTCTTGGTTGACCATCCCACGGGGATTTTCTCTCGATTGTTTATACTCTATCTCCAAGTCTATCCATTTCTTTAATAATAGCATCTAATTTCTATTCAAAGGCAGACGGTTCTTCTTTTAAAGGTGTCCTCCTTTCAGCTCTGGCTCTAGATCGTTTAGAAATCAGGTTGGCCTCAACACTGACAGCTATACTCTGCATCTCTTCTAAATTTCGAGGAGCTCTTTCCCTGAGTTGGTATGCCATATACGAATCAAATGCATCAGGGAATTTGATCAAGGCCAAATCCGGAGGAGGTCTGAGATTTTGAGGAATAACATTGTAGACATTATTGAATATGGTATAGTTTCTTGTGTGCCTCTTCTTAGGTTTTCATACTATGATAAAATTTTGAGAGGATCTTTCTTCTTTTCCCATCTATTCAAGAAGGTCTAATAAAGAGCTTGTGGGCCATTGATACTGTTTGCAGGGAGGGTTCTAAACCAGGTTCTAACATCTCCAGTTAAACTCTGAACAAATAATTTCATTCTAACATCATCAGCATCAATCTCATAACTTTCAAACTAGTCGGTCATTTTATTGGTATGTTGTTGAGCTGTGTAAGTGCCAGTACCTTGAAAAGAAGGGATTTTACTTTGATAGTCTTGGGGCATAGCCCCTGGATTGGCAGGTAAGTTTAGGGGAGTATATCGGTTTGCCATGGTTGCAAAAATAGATGTGACAGCTAAAGGAGTAGGGATAACAATGGGAATGTGTGTTGTGGATGGAGGAGTGGAAAGGGCAGTTTGAGGTGTTGATGGTGAACTTGGAGAAGCTGTAGTAAACACAGAAAGGTTTGGTGTTCTTTCAGAGGTAAGCTCAGATTGAATGGAGTTCTGCAAATGTCTGCCAAGTAGTGAAGTAACAAATTCAATCTGCAAATTTTCAATGAATATTGGATTTTGAACTGTGTGGGTTAACCCAGATTCTAAAAAGGTCTCAAATAAAGAGTTTTCAAAATACTTATCAAAAGATTCATCCTTAGGGTAGATCCACCTCACAGGACAGGATCTTGATCTGTATAGAGGCCGAGAACTAGCAGAATTTTCTTGGCTTCCTTGTCTTCTAAGAATCCTAGGAATCAGATTAGGATTTTCAAACATGGGTGGGGGATTAGGATCAGGATTTGATCTGGTGTAATGAATCTTTTCTGAAGCCAGTTTCTAGGTGTGTTTTTGGTTTTTTCTTGAAATATATTTGACAATACAACTTTAACAGTCTCTTCTAGGAGGTTTTAGATGTGGGAGTTTTGGAATTTCCTAAAGACTTTTTTGAAAAGAGGAACTGATCAAGTATTTGAAACCAACTGTCAAATCTATAGGCTAGACCAGAGATAGACTGAAGTAGCATTCATTTACTTCTGCAATTGCAAAGCAAAATCATTTCAAAGTCTACCTGGCTAACTTCAGACTCCGTCTGTAGCTTATGAAATAAACAATAGTAACAAACCATTATTCAATTCCCCAGTGGAGTCGCCAATGATGTTATCACTCAGGTTTTCCCAAAATTTGTAAGAAAGGGAAGGATTCCGAGGTAACCACAGACCAACCTTTTAGATACAGAATCTAGCCAATCTATATCTAGAGAGGGCTCTCACTTTATGATTTAGCTTTGTTTTTAAAGGTATTAGGCTAGTTATGAAGTTCAAGGGTTTTGTTTGAGTTTGGGTGGTGAGATTCTATAGAACAGAGAGGTAAAATAGAGTAGTTCAGTCCATTGGGCTAATGGAGTCAAAGAAGATGGCTTTCTGGATTTGGTTTCTTAACAAAGGATGGCTTCACAGAGCAAGGTAGTCAAACATGGAACAAATAAAAGACTTGAAAGAGATGGAATGGACTCAAATAGGGTGAAGGGCAGTTAAGAATCTTTCAACCTATTTCCAAGAGGGAAAATGGATGATTATTGATAAGGAGCAGTTAAGTATTCTTTAGCAAATAATCAACATGAAAGAATCGGCAAACAAGAGCAATTAAGAGTTCACTGCTTATCCTAATTCTGAAGAAAACACAGAGAACAATAAAGACTGAAAACAAAGTGCAATCAAGCATGTTTTGAAATTAACCTTTTCTTTATCATTCAGATTATGAAACACAAATGATATAATAAACTGAAGAAAACTTTAAACAAAAAATATAGAGGACTTATTGATCCAGTGATTGATTCAAGAAGTTTGTGACAAGTCCTCTGCTTCAATTCTTCATCCAGTAGGCTAGGCAATAGTTGATTCCAACAGCTCTTTATTCCAAAAATTCAGTATTACAGCAAAGTCTAGGAATCCACACACCACCCCCCAATACTCTAATGGAGGGGGTATTTATGCAACAAATTTGTACAACAAATATCTCATAATAGTTGTGAGATAATATCTAGGATGATTAATAATTGAGTACAAGAAAAATAGAAACAACGAATCTCTATAATGGAAAAGAGGTAAACTGGCGTTGTGCTGGAGGCAGGCTCTTTAATTCGGCTGGCAGCTGTCTTCTGTAGTAACTCTACGCCGGCTGCCTGTCTTAACTGTGCTCTTTAATTCTGACCTGCTACTCTTTAATGCTGATTGGATACACTTTAATGCTGATCTGATACACTTTAATATTGTTTTGACCCCTGCTCACCGCTGTTTGGTAGAATAAAATTGCCAATGTGTCTTCTGATCATTTTTCCCCTGGCAATTTGTGTCTTTGAAGGTCCACTGGTTAGGGTAGCAAAATATCCCTGTATCTCTTTATCTCTTTTTTCTGCAAGCTCAGAAGTCCCTCTATTTGGTCTAAACTGCGTTTAAAGAGGAACAAACTGCAAAATGGTGGGTTGGTTGAGGCTGCGAACTTGTTGCTGGAGTTTTGCTAGTCAGGTGGCAGCTGAAAAACTGGAGCAGAGGTCATGATTTCTACATGGGAGTTTGGGGCGCTCTATGCAGCGTATAACACTGAAAAACCTGTTTTTTCCCGAGAGCGCGATATGCAGAAAAATATAGCCCAAATGATAATTTACCCTTTTATTCAACAAAATGAAGCTTTGGCGGGAATTTTTGATTTGATGGGCAGATGACGTAAGCATCACAGATGATGATGTGGTGGGTGACATCAGCAAAGGACAGTTGACGTCAGCGGAAGGCGGTAAGCGGTTTTGCCCACACCGCTTTTGGGGCTGAGCGGTTTTGGGCTGGGAGGGAGCGAGCACCCCGGAGGGGCAACGTGTGGTAGAGGTACAGGGGAAAAATTGTCGTTTCCCCGTGGGTTAACGTTCGGCGGCAAGGGGGGTCGAGAAATCATCATCGACCGTTGGATGAGCAAGTGGGGATCGGATGGCGGACGCACTTGGAATATAACAGGAGGTTAAGTTGTGGGCCTGATGCATTAAACCACATTTTAATTGTTTTCGAGCGCGTTTTGATTGGTCAGGGGGGATGTTATTAATTAACCCAAATGTTTAATTAACCCATTATGTGCGCGGGGAAGGTTCTTAATAAATTTCAAATAAATTTATCAATCCCTGTTTAACAATGATATGGTCATATTTCGACCGGGGTGGGGATATTAATATTTTTGGGGTTTTTTATTATATTTACATAATACGGAACGGGTAATGTTTATAAGGGAGTTATATAAAAAAAGTTAGCAATTAATATGAATTTGAAATAAAAAGTGCTAAGTTGTAATGCTAGGAATTTACATTTGAAACTTAGGCTAAAGGGAAAAAGGGGTTTATATGAGAAATGCTTGCCATTTTCCTAAGTAAAATAGAGTTTCACTTAGGCAATGTTTATGAAATGAGATGAGTGTTTTATGAAGAATATTAAGAATAGATCTTAGTACTTTGGACGGAAATTAGTGAATGATTAGGGAAAAATATGAAGGGGAGTTAGTTATTCAACCTTGCCTCACTTGAGCTGCGTCAGGTATAATGTCTGCCATTGCACTTGTGATAGAAGTGAAAGTTAACACATTTTAAAGACATAATCTATCACAAGCATCATTCTGCAACACCAATCTACCTACCCTGCCTACTTAGCCTAGCATTTTTTCTTCTTTATCCGGGTGCACTTAGATTGGAAAACCCTCATCAACTTTCCTTTTCTTTGCATGGAAAGCCTACCTAAGTCTGCACTTATTACATCCAAGGGCTCAGACTTACCTGTTGAGCTCCTTTTTATTTGCTATACCTATCTACTTATCTACCAAGATTAAATAGTTTGGTCAGACTTTATTCTCTATCTCTAGATCATGAAATTCAAAATATGAACTAGCCAAGATTAAGTTGTTTGGCCATTCATCAATTATGGCAGAAATTAACAAGCTGCACACAATGCTTATTACAGAAAATGAAAAAGTAGTGGCATTTTGGACTTGCACACTTTCCTGGTCTTTCTTTATTTGGGGTTCATTTCTTCTCATTTTTTCTTTGACCATTTTATTCTTTTTACTCTTTTATTTTTCTTTTAGGGTATACCCTCTTTACATTTTTTACATTTTTTTATTTTTTTGATAATATAGAAAACCTTTGCAACAAGGAAAGGGATGAATCATATTACAGAGCTTATCAAGTCAATCATGAAATATGACACCTATTGGTATAGGAGTATAACACCCTCCACATGGAAGGAGTCCCGCTTATTGTTTGACTCATGCATTTCACGGTCTTCTCGTTATAAGCGATTTGGAGTTTCGCTCCTCTCAGCCGAATTGTACATGGCACTCTTAGGTTCTGGCCCCACTGCCACATGATCTTAAGGATTTGATCCCAGGAGATTTGCTTTGATGCTCCCCTTGAAACCTTTGAGGTACTAAACTTCCAGGGTCATTACCGTGAGTGCTTCCCCATCAATGACCCAAATGTTTCTTGCCTTACACTATCTCTTTTGAGATTAAACGGGAAAGATACAACCCAATACATATAGTCACATATTTCTTCATATGGAAAGGCTACCTACGTGCAACTAGATTGAATTTCAATCTCATAATAAATCATAAGTATTTTAACAAGAGATTTGACCTATGTATTTAACCAGTTATCAAGGTTATAGTTTCATCCATAATTAATGACATGGAAATGATTCTTCCTTAAAATCATTACATCGATCATTATCATTCCTCTCTTACGAGTGGAGTCCCAATTTCATATCTCACACACCACATTCAGTGAATGCAAAACATATGCACAAAATATTTAAACATGGAGTGTAGGTAAACACTTATCTTATGCAACATAACGACTTGTTGACTATGAGTGGGACTCTAACTCTCCACCCAGCCTTAGATGAGCTACAACCACAGTTACATGTAGTTGTCACCCCCAAGCTAGATTTCGGTGCTTGAAGTGGAGTGCCTATTAAGAGGAAATTAAACCAACAAAACAACTGAAATAAGATTCCACAAGGCCACATTGCCTTCATCCACCAACTACATAAGTTTTCACTCGGTCCCTTCAAACATAATTAACATCAATATCAAGACACCATAGTGAAGAGAGTCTCAACTCACTTTCAGGAGAATGAAGTCCACATTGAGGAAGGTTCATCAGTGGACAAACTACTAATGGGTAAGATATCCCCTCTCTAGGTGGTTCATCAGTGATTCAAGCACCAAAGCTTCAACCCCAAGGCAACTCTTGGTGGTTTAACAACCTCACAAGCACTCGAATGACTCTTCCCAATCTAGTACGTTCATCAATCCACAAGATTCCAATGGGTTCTTTAGACCTATAAACAAGCCACTTCTCTCTATAAGATTGTTACCCAATAAGTCTCTATGAGGGTTGTTCAATTGGTTCTATCTTTCTAGAGCTTGATTTTCTAACCAATTTGATCAAGTTCTCTCTCTATTTTCTCACCTCCACCCTTGGAGTAATTTCTTAAAATGCTCTCACTGCGTCCTCTCTTCTACTACCTATGTGTCTCCCCGAGAGGGTACTCTGAGTGCCCTTTTTCCTTCCATTGTCTCTGCACATGGGAGAATGAGTGTGTTTTTCTTTTTCCTAACTCCATGCAAGTTAACTTCCCAAGATAGTGTAGCCCATACGACCTTTAATATTTTGTCCTATTCCTTGCATATGGTTGGTTCTAAAGGACACTTGGGCCTATCCTCATTTCTTTAGTTAAATTTATTGAACATTCAACCCATTTATAACCACTCAACCAACCAGAACTAATATTTAAAACAACCCATTCCTCAAGAAATCTCCCTCCTTAAGAAATATGCAATTCGTGTCCCTTTATCTCATCCTTTAATTAATTGCAATTTATTTACAATTAGAGAATATTAGCTAGGGGATGTCACAATATCTTGGATTCCATATTTGAAATCATAGTTTTTTATTCACCCTAATGCAAAGGGGTTTTTTATTGTTGAGTTTGGTCTCTCTGATGATAGGGATAGGATATTTGGTTTTTGTCTTTAGTTTTGGGGAAGCGTTTCTCTATGAATGGTGCCTTGGAGTCCAAATTTGATTCCTTTGTTGTTTCTCTTTCTATGGTCCTTGTTTAGGTAAGCCTCCTAAATTTGTGTTTGTAGTTTTGGGTTTTATCTTATCTTTGTGCCATTGAATGCTTTGGGAAAATATCATTATTACAACCTTGAAATAAAGGATTATAGTATATGTACTTATGCATGAATTAGTGTAGAAATGGACTTCAACAAAGGGTGTCTATTGGAAATAAGTTTGACTGGGATAAATTACTCATGTACATAAAAAATGAACTACCAAAAATCTATTTTCGATGTAGGTCTTTCTTTGATACAAGTCATCTTGTAATTTAGTGCCCAAATAATTAAAGTAAGGGCAAAAAACTGAAACATAATTCAACTTGGTGGGTTGGGTTTGGACTTGAGCATTCTGTTATTGACAAGGGAGGCTAGTGGACTCTCCCAAAGATGGGCCCATTGAAAGCTAATGATTCACCATCCAAGGAGGTTTCCTCCACTTTGTATCCTCTTTCAAATGAATTAGAGGTGGAGGAAAATAATACAAGGGACATAGAAATGCATTTAAAATAATCTAACTCAAAAGATCACAAAACAATCTTATCTGATTTGGGGTATGGATCTAAGGACTCTCCCAACTCTTTTCCATTGGTAAGTTGGGTAGATGATTCTCCAATTGAAGTTCAAGAGGAAATGGATAAAGTGGAAAAGTCCTCGTCAAAAACAAAGGAAGCATGGACAATAGTAGCAAAGAAGAAAAAATCACCTAAAATTGCACAACCAATAATGACAAGAAGTTGAGTTGTAATCTAATCTAGTTTTTTCAGAAGTTTGTTGCTAGAAATTGTGTTTTTTGGTCAAAATAGGACCTTTTGGTCTAGTTGGAATAAGATATTTTGTTTAATATCCCCTTAAGGGAAAGTTTCATATTGTATCCATTTTTGTACTTCTCCCTATATCATAACTTTTTATCATAATAAAATTTCCTAGTTTTTGTTAAAAAAACAATTGGACACACATCAGAATCTTTAACATGATGTTAAAAATGCATTTATACTAACACTATAAGTAGACATACAAAGCAAACAAGAGGCTATAAGAATACATATGGTGATAAAGAGACATTAATTTGATGTTAACAATACACATTTTCATGTTGTGTCAACAACATTGACTCAAAATATGATGCATCTTAATATTAAGATACCGCTAATTGCATAGTATGGGCAAAATGAACACTTGAAAATAAAAAGATAAAAATGAACTAGATAGTGATGTTAATATCATGAATTATTCATGTTTTGGGTGTTTCATGTTTATAGGTCATTTGTTGGTAGATATCTTGTTTGGACCTTTAGTTTGTTTAGGTGCAAATTTGGAAATATCATATACGTTTAGATTTCCCCTCTACACCATTGCACTAAATCATGTCTTATCACTCTTATTTACCTTGGGGTTCATCCAATCAAATGATATTTCCTTGGACATTATTATGCGTTTGTTTTTTCACTCGGCCACTGTTAGAGCCTATGTATGGCGAGTCACCCTAAATTATCACGCTATTGACTTTTGGCACCTACACTGAGCTCTTTTTCCTTAGGGAGACCCACTTTCTAAAATTGACCATAGAACCTCATTCGCTACCTCTACCAGTTTCACACCAAAACTCATTGGGATTCTCACGTGTTCTCTTTGTTTCTTTTATTTGCATTATGTTGTTTGCGACATTTTTCTCATAGTTGCATCTTCCATTATTAACTTGTTATCATTTTCATCCTCTTCTTGCTACTATGATGCTTCAAGAAACATCGACAAACTATCTTCTTCCGAGAGGATGCATGTGAGGGTGTTCCTAGTGTTCTACCCATTTTCCACAAACCTCAAATTTACCATAAAGTTATTGTGAATACAATGAGACTAATTTATTACATATATGCAACCACCTCCTCAATGTACCAACCATTATTCCTCAATTCTTTCTACTTAAGAGGAAAAATCCAAAAAAAATGAAATCACGAAAAAACAAAAAGAGATGGGGAAATAAAGAGATCTTGTTATTCTAGAGTGCATTACCATGACTTTGGGTAACCATTAGTGTCACTCTTGAATGAAGCTTCTTCATGGAGTCACCTACTTGTGTTCATTTACTTTTTTAAGAATGGTTGTGTTTTGTCAATCCCAATATGATTGTTGAAATTAAGTCTCCATTCACCCAATTTTCATACCTTTACTCACTCTCCATCCCACTATTTCGTTGAGTAAATATTCCACGATCTTCTTTGAATTAGATATTATTCATGTCAATATTTTCCTTAATTCTCCATGTAAGGAAAAGTATTGAATCAATTTTCCCATGTTTTTTTAGTTCCCAAAGTTAAGTCTTAATCTCAACACCTTATCAATATATTTCCTACCTCATGTTGGCTTAAAGGATTTCATCATTTCATTTTCTCTATCGTGTTCCCCTTATGAACCATGACACATATTAGCTGGTGGTTTCTCTAGAGTTTGACTACCTTGGTGTCCATTTTCCTCATTAGTGGTCTACTTCACATCTAATAATACTTTCCATCATTGACTCCTTACGAGATCATTCCTTTCAATGTTCAAATTCAATCCATTTATTCATATTATTAAGATTTTAACCCTATCTTGGTTCCCATGGTCATAATTGTTGGGACTCCTCGTATCTAAAATGTTTTTCCTTGTTGGTTTTTATTATTGTTTTCTCCCATGGTTAACCTATTACCTCATCATATGGAGATTTGTACTTGAAGTTGGTTGGTTCTAGATTCCTTGATGTAGTTTTTAGACATGTAGAGCTCCCACTCATAGAATCCACAATTTTGTAGCTATGAGTGCCCCTTCCCCCTAGTTGTGGGCCTCCTTTGTTCCAAATGGCCCATACACCTTCCAGGCATCATCACTGCGTTTCTCAACAAATGTATGATAATTGATGTATTGTGACTTCGACCATGATCATGCTCTACCACGGTCCATTGAATTTAGATCATATACCTTTATAATGATGCTCACCTTTTTTCTTAAAATAAACATTTTTGGACTTAAGCTCAATTGTAATTGCAGTTTGTATTTGTCTTCTTTTCTAATGGTGATCCCCCCATGAAGACTCTATTAAGTCCATCTTGTGAAAAAAGGCATCATATATTTCGGCTATGCATTTCCCTCTTATATCAACACTCAATGTGCTTTGCTCTCATACGAAAACATCAATATTTAGTCCACAAATTGCACCAATAAAGTCCCTTAAACACTTTTTCAATGTTAGAATCACATAAACTTTAATAGTTGTTGTGCACCATAGCACCGTGACACCATTTATTAGCATGCAAAGCTCATTTATTTTCAATATACACTTCTCCCTTCATTAACCAAGCAACCACATGCTTGAAAGAAGAGAAAGCTTCATGGTTTTAGAAGTGTCAATAACTCCTTGAATATATCACCCATTTTACCATTACTCTATTCATTTTTCCCACCATGTCCTTTCTGAAGCATTATTTAACCAATTTGAGCCTATGGTTGACTATTTTTAGACCTTGAATTGGATAAAGTTTTGCATCTCACCCTCTACAAGCTAATTCTCATCATTTGTTCATTCTAGAGTTAAATTTCCCAAATTTCATCCCTCATTAAGTGACAAAATTTCGTTTATCTTCCATAGTGCCATGGATTCTTTATGGGGATTGAGGAGTGGATATTATGTTTTCATATCTATCTCCCATTAAAAGGATTAACTAACATGCTGCTAAATTGAAGAGATACTATATTAAAAAAAGACCCAGAAAAGAGGAGATTCAAGACTAGATTATGACTAATGAGGTGTTAGCATTTTAATCTTCCATTAGTCACTCAATACATATTTATGGGTTCCATGTTCTCCTCCCCCCTCATAAAACATTTGTTAATTTTGTCTTTATCGATCTTACCCATATGTTTAAGTGATTTTTTCATTTAATTTTCTTTCACTTCAATTTAGTTTTCTATTGTTACGAGATAGATCTACTACGAATCATTTGTTTGACATGTGTGTAGGATCCAAGAGACCGTGATAGGAATTGACCTTTTAATCATACTCCTCTAGCTCAAAATTTGTACTGGGAGAGCATCCATAAGTATTTATTCATATTACAACTAAAATTCATCATTTTAACTTGTTAGGGCTACTTCACTTCTTTGGGTAAGGGTAAAATAGTTTTCTCATTTATGTTTGTGCTTTAATAATTCCAATCCACTACCATGGAAAAACCCAATCCCTTTGTATTGGATTATTCCCATCCATAAGACCGATAGTCCTTTTAGTAGGAACAATTTCTTAATTTTTTTAAAAGAATTTGTCCACCCTTATAATAAGGGTGATTCATGTTTATCATTTGAGAAGTTTTAGCTAACCCTTGGGTAGTGAAAATGTATTTGTTGAAGTGTCATCCATCCCTTTTCTTGATAACAATTTGTGAATTCTTTTCACAAGGGATCATCCAAACCTTCTATAAAGATCAATCTAGCATTATTTTTAGTGTGGTGAGAATAAATATGAAGAAATATGGGGATGTATATTTGAAGGAGAATTTGACCCTTTTATATGTAGAAAAATGAGCATATATATGTAGAAAGGTTGTAAGTCCTCTCCAATAGTAGAAATTTATGAAGGCTTTTCACAAATTATTGACTGACATTATTAATAATAATATTCATAATATATATCTAGAAGGGTTAGCCATCTTTTCTTGTAGTAATAATAATAGTCACATATATAATGGTTAGCCACCTTTTCTAGTAATAAAAATTTGGGAATCCTTTTTACAAAAGACCGATTGATTGTTTTAGTAAGATCAAATTATGAAGTGTCAATTACACTTTCTCATGAAATGAGATGAGAATATATAAGTACAAGGGTTTACCATCCCTTCTAGTCATACCAACTTATGAATTATTTTTATACATTTTAATTACTCCTTGTACTTGAGCAATTTGGGATTATTATTTTGAGAAGTTTCAACTAACTCTTCCCTATACGATAATGATAATCAAGCTAAAGATAATGGAATTATTAAAAGTTTTATGTATTCAAGTCATCATTAAATATGACAATGATAATCAAGCTAAAGATAATGGAATTATTAAAAGTCATATATATTTAAGTCATCACTAAAGTGAAGATATAAGGATTGGTCATCCCTAATTTCTCAACTTTTTTTTTGTAATTCGGTACACAAATTTTATATTAATAAAATCACTTTACATTGATAACATGCTTATCCAAAAAGACTAATCTAGGAGTGTAAACATCTAACCAAATATCTTTGAATAACATCAAAGCTTCCAAAAACTAGAAACGAGTTTGATCAACATTGACCACTGGTTTTACAAAGAAATACAAAGGAAGATAACTATATATGTTCCAACACCAAAAGGAGGTGAAATACTAAGTTCCATAATACAAAAATATACCAGAAAATTTTATAATCATTATAGTAAGACATAAGATCAACAAAAACCATCACCAGTTAGCCTTCTTGATGCTATGAATATCGCTTGTTAACGGTTCTGGATACTGACAACATAATGGGGGTCTCCCTAATGTGAATTCCCAATTAGACCTCACACCGTTTGGAGTAGGAGCCCCATCCGGGGTATCGGCCCGACCACTATAACAAAAATGTTTGTCTTGGTTTCGACAAATAACATAAGAGATTATATACATAACCCTTAAACAAGCAAGTAAATTGACATTGTGAAACACCAATTGTAATGTGTAACAGGAGACATTCATGAGGGGGGAGACAAAAAGTGAGCTTCAAGAAGGAAGTAATAGTACTAACCTTAGAGAGACATAAGAGCAAAGAAATAGTTGTTAGTTATCTAGTGAAATAGTTAACATAGACACAACGATCATTAAACCACATATAACACACCTTCAACAAGATAAGTACCAAGGCCACCGAAATAGTTCAATTTCCTTAGTACATATGAACGAAACATGTATAGAAAACATCCAAAGAATAGTCCTAAGACATTACAATACATGCATGAAAATGTGCTGGGTCATCAAGCTTCAATTATAAAGTGAAATATCCAAGTACAAAATTACAATGATAAGACACTAGTTCCAATGGTGGAACATTAAGTCACTCCTTGTTTCTCCAAATAATAGTTTTCTCTCCTTTGCCAAGTAGAGAAGCCAAGACTAGCTCTCTAAAGCTTAAGCCTCCAAAAGCCTTTTGCTTGAGTTATGAAGTTGCTTTTATAACAAGAGGAATGACCTTTCATATCCTCATGACTCTTGGATTACCCTCTTGGCTCTTGAACTTCTAATGTGTCCTTTGGACTTCTAAACAACTCTTGAACTTCTAATGACTTTTGGACTTCTCCTAAAGGCATTTTGTCCATATATGACTCAGTAACTTTCCATATTCCACATATAAATCTTGGAATTACACACATTACATTTTTTCATTTTCTTGAAAATACATAATTACATTCCACATGATGATATGGCATGACACATGGAAATATATTGACCAGTATGATGACAGTCGTACAAATTACAACCTGAAAATGATGAAATGAACTTCATGATCATGTGGCAATGCCAAGTTGTCTTCCTCGCCGCTTCATCTTGCATTCTTGATGATAGATCTGATCTATGTTTTATCTTCATGAAAGATCCACTTTGTTGCTCATATTCACCCTCCAAAGGGTCTTTGATCGTATCTAAATCTTTTGAGTCATCATACAATGCCTTCTTTTCGTCTCGGTCCATGAACTGCTTCATGTCTTCATGATAGATCTCTTAGTGATTCTTTTGTGTAGGTGTTTCTTCATGCTTTCTCCTTGCTATCAACTCTTGAGTATAACCTTGTCATGCTTGGAAGGTACTCCTACCAATGCAAATCATTCATGACGGGGCAAGATCAGTCTTAAAAACATCTATTCTATCACTGCCTAGCTCATGGAGTGATCTTCTTATGATAGGATTGTGAGAGGGTTAGAAGAAGAAGGCTTAATGAAGACGGCACAATCAAACTCATCAGTGGCTTAGGAGGGCTCCACTATTCATTTTTATTATGCCATGCACTATTAGGAAGAGCTCTCCTTGGTTCAACGTAGTGGGGGTAGCCGAAGGGACAAGGTTGAAGACTTCATGCTTCAAGGCTATGCCATGCGCTCCAAAGAAAAGAGAGGAAAACCTAAAGGCATAGTTTGACTAGTCAAGGGTGAGGGGAGGCATCCTTCAGCCTTCCCTACTATACCATGCACTCAGAAAGGTAAAAGGAAGGCTTAGGGCGCATGAGCACATTGGGAAGGTGAAAGGTTTAGTCTTCGAGACTGTGTTATCTGCTTAAAGGAAAATGAGACTTCAAGGAGGGAATAGTTCGATTGGTCAAATACAAGAGGAAGCTCCCTTATGCACTACAGAGGGAAAGGCTAGGAAATATTGGACGAATGATCACATTGGGAAGGAGGGAAGGTGAAAGGTTCAACCTTTAGCACTGCGCTATGTGCTAAAAGGGAAAGGAAGCTTCAAAGAGGGCGCAATTTCACTGGTCAAAGGTGGAAAGGAGGCTTCCATAAACCTTCCCTACTACATCATGCACTTTAGAGGAGGATTTTAAGCCAAACTTGGGCGTAAAGCACATTGGGGAGGGGGGAAGGGTGAGGCTTCGGCCTTCAGGAGTGTGCCATGCACACACAGGATAAGGAAATTTGAGATAAAGTGCAATTTTCTTCAACAAGGAGTCATTATTACTTTTTAGTGTGCTTCTCATCCTAGACTAGTGTATCTTGAACCAACAGTGGGCGCTTGACCATTTGGAGTACGCCTTTCATTAAGGGAGGAAATAGCGATGAAGCCACTTAGACTAAGAGGGTTTTCACTGCACTAGGAGGATAGGAAGATATTTAAATTGCATGCTTTGCCTCTGCAAAGGGTGATAGGGATTTGTGATGGTAGCTAGGAGTTATCTATGTGCCAGGTAAGGAAGAGGTGACCAAAACTCATTGTAGTGAGTCAATATGAGCAAGGAGGATCAAGTGACTACCCTCGAGAGGATCATAATGTGTAGCGGTTTTGGGATGATCTTGAGAGGGACTTAGTGCACCAATATTTGGTATTAAGATTGCATCATTGAGGACCTTGGATAGGTTGAAATTGACACTTGACAAGAGGGCTAAAGGCTTCACAAATTACACTGGGCTAAACGACCAAGAAGGGATTCGAAAATAATAAGTGTGGGATCGACAAAATAGAAGAGGGAAATGCATACAAACATGAATCAAACTTGGATCACACATGTAAAACCATAAATACAAGCCAAAATGATACATAGGACTCATTAATAACAATTAGACATTGAAATGACAACAAAGTGACACTTGCTTCTTAGTACAACAGTTGAAATGATGCATTACGACACTTAGAACACAAGTTCCGATAACTATGACGACTATGATCAAAAGGTGCACTAAGCTATAGGAATATGTCTAGTGCACATTATAATGATATGTAATATCATCTAATGCAAAAGAGTGCTCCAAAAATAACTTTGGTGATGTGCAAAGGTGTGACACATGTAGGAGTGAAAATCACAAAAGCGACATCTGCAACATGAGGACAACTTAAGACGACACTTGAAAAATGTGAACGACCTTAAAAGAGACACATACTGGAGTGAAGATAACATGGAAATTCCACCTACAAAATTGAAAACAAGCAAAAGCGGCAATCACGAATGTGAAAGTGACACTTGTGAAACCGAAAATGCGCAAAAGACGACAATTGAGAAAACCGACCAAAATAGAAGTATGAACGTGACAAAGTGAGGGGAATTGTTAATAAAAGTGCACATTGACTGTAAAAATGAGTTGAAAATCACATAAGAACTACCTTAATGGACGGTGCTATGCTTGTTCAATCTAGCATAAAGGAAGCACACTCATAAATTCATCGAAGATTGAGCATGTGTGTGTAAGTGACTCAACAATTTGAATCTAGGAAGAAGACTAGAATGATTTGCAAATAATCAAACGATTGTGGAGTAACCATAGAGTGAAAAGTTGTAAGATCCTCAGTAGGCTCCAAAATTCAAGTGCTAGAAATTTTTTGGAGGGTGTTGATCACAACGCCAACACCATAGAAACCCCTAATGCACAATTCATGCTGTGGAAAAGTGCCAAAACGATACTTTGTAGCAAACTCTGCTATTACTTATGAGGGAGCAGCCCCATTCAATGTGAGATGATGACCAAAGAGAGGGGAGCTACGATGGATGGTGGAGGAGTGTTGACCGGTTGAACAATGATAACAACATGAGCATAAGTAATATCTTCAGAGTCAAAATCAACATCTAACACCACATACTTTTCCACCCTTTGCAAAAAATGTGAGTATATCATCTAAACAAAAACGAACTAGGATGCATTTAATGTCCTCTTGGCCTACACAAATCTTGTAACTATCCACCTGTTTGTCTCGGAGCACCAAAAGAAATAGAGTGTACATTTGTTGATGTACTGCAATAGAATGCAAGAAGTGCAGTCTCCTTATTCTAAATTTCTCAGGGTCAGGAATCCATCTAAGATCTTGAACACCCACCTCTAAATCAAAGAAGTAGGCCTTATTACCAAACTCTCCTGATTCTATGTGTTGAATCTCCTTTCTAATCTCCATAGGAACAAATTCAAACAAAGTTGCCACTAAATTCCATCCAAATAAATATCCGTTATGAGAAATAGAACTACTACTGGCACCTCCTCGTCGGTTTGCCATTCTCCAATGAGGTGGCATAGTCACAAAGAGGTACGTAATATTGACGCTGCCTTGATTGACCCCAAGAATCGTAATTTGACTCTTAGACCGATAAATTAGACAACACCAAAGAAAAACTCTTTTGTCCCCAAGACTCACAGGAAATCCAATTATATAATATGGTGACCCCTTATGGAACACAGACCCAAGCAGAGTTATATCATCCCCAAAACACAAAGGAAAGCCAACTTTATATTTTGGTGACCCTTGATAGAGCATGATTACTTGTGACAAAAGAACGATAAGGGAAATGACTATAAAGTTTGAATTATACACTCTTGGAAACTTGGACAACCAAAATTCATTGACCTTGCAGAGACAAATTGATACAATAAGACTACCCACAGAATATGATAACAAAAAATTATCGACTACAGACCGAGTTTTGTTGCCAGACACTAACGTCAAACAATGTAGTCCAAAACTAACAACAACAAGCCATAAAACTCTCAATTTCCTATGTAAAATGTCAAGGTAGAAGCTACTACTAAAACGACATAGAAAAAATATCGAGATACCATACTCCATAGACCAAAATAGGAAAATTGAATGAGATCCCCAGAAAATTAGAACCTTGGAGTGTCGATGAGGGAAGCACAACCACCAACTCGAAGACAGACCTTGAGGTTGCGTTGTGCAGAAAGAGGATAAAGAACATTGACCTCTTTCAAGAATTCAAAGACCTTTGAAAGGATAATCACTTGAAACCTCGATTCCCTCCTTTGGGTGACTATATCTCAATTTACTAGCAAATGGTATCCAAAACATCCAACACGCAGTGCAAAACATGAAATAGTAAACTAACCAGCAAGGGCAAAAAAACCTTTCTTCACCTTCCAAGATTATGTTGTACCCTTGCCACCCTATGACTAATCCAAGACTTTTATAACAACAGGAGAAGGAGGAGCACTGTGAGGTTGAAATACCATTTATCTGTCATGGAGAGGACAAGTGCTAACGCTGGCACACTTATTAAGGAATACATTCCCTCTCTGTTGCAGCAAGCCATAAATGAGCTCAAAACATGCATCATTCCCACCCATGGATGAGTGCATCAGAACCATTATGGGAACATCAGAAAACATGAAAAAGACCAACAACATGTCTTGTCCCTCTCTCGTTAACCTCGCCCATTTATTAGGAGATATCGTCGGTTGGTGGCGTTCTTTCCATTTAACACCGTGTTTCCACGTATGGATCCCATATGGACACTTGGCAATAACATTATGCATTTCAAGAAAGATTGGGTTGTGAACATGTTACCACTCCCATCGGGGACCTAATTTCTCAAATTTACTTAAATGATTGATTAACTATTTTTGTAAGGTGATTTGAGATTATTTTTACGTGGATAAGTGTGTTTATTTTGGAATAAGGCTTCCAAAATTTTAATTATCCATATTTACTAGGTGGATGGTAGAGATTTAACCTTTATGTAATATTCTAGAATATTCACAGTACTATGCACAAATCAAAGGTCGAGATTTATCTCCAAAGTAGTTACACACTTGTTTCCCTTTTAATTAAATTAATTAATTAAATGTCATATGAACAAGTGTCACTTGAAGTGAGTCTTTTTAGGCATGTGGAAATGATAAATCATGGTATTAGCCAATGGTATTGTAACAACATCTATTTCCATATTAAGAATCTTCATGACATGTGGGGGTAAATCTCCATGGTTCAGAATCTTATTCCATGTTTTTTTTATTATATATAATAATATATATATATATATATATTATATATATATATAATATATATATATATATATTTATATATATATATATATATATATATAATTCTTTTTATAATTAATAATAATATCTGTAGGAATTTACAGGGTAAGTTCCTTAGATTGAACACCAAAGGACACCGCTCACAAACAGATCATTTATCAGTACACTAGTATTCTTAATGTGGTTAAAACCATCAAAGAGGGAAACATTCAATGGCCTGAGCCAACTCGGTCACTTCAAGCAATTTATTAATGTAAAAGAAAGAAAATTTACATAAAATTCTCTCATAAACGGTCACAGAAAAATGACCCTCCATGCTCTTCAAATAGAGATCATGGACCAATCGGGTGTTAAGCCACAGATCAAGTATTGGTAATACTGAGGAGAGAATGAACCGTCAGATCACTTCATGTCTAGAACATATCGTGACCACCTGATTTGTAAGTTAGAAAAGGTACATACTAAAGAAACACACTTTACCTAACTATACACTAGACCAAGTTATACTTAACTATTTCCTATGTGTCAGAATATCCTAAAACCCCCCCTTAAGAACAACTTGGGATAGGATTGAAGGATGTACATAGATGACATAATAGGAGAAGGAAGGAGGCATTAGAGCCTATCCCCTCGTAATGAAAATTTCTTGAACTCCAACCATAAATCAAAGCTTAGTAAACTTCACCTCTGTGAAGGCCTTTGTAAAGATGTCTGCAACTTGATCATCAATTGAACAATATTGCACTTCAAGAACATGGTCACGAATGAGATTTCTAATGAAGCGCATGTGTAGTTCAATGTGTTTGTTGTGCTAATGTTGGACTGGATATTTACATAGTTGAATGGCACTTTGATTATCACACCCAAGTGTACTCGAATGCTGATGCTGAAAACCAAACTCTGACAGGATTTGACGAAGCCACAAGGGTTCCTTACCAGCTTCAACGATGCCACAATACTATGCTTCTGCTGAATAAAGAGAAAAAAACACTTTGTTTCTTGCAAACCCATGTAATAGGTCCAGAACCGAGAGTGAAGACATAACCTGCAGTATATTTCTGATCATTAGGGTCAACAGCCCAATCAGAATCAGTGAAACCAACCAATAGAGCAGATGCTTCTGCACTATAATGAATCCCAAACTGAACTATACCTCGAACATAACGAAGTATTATTTTAGTTATTTTCTAATGACTTTCATGTGGGTTGTGAATAAACCGAGCAACAAGGCCAACATCAAAGGAAAGGTCAGGACAGATATGGGTGAGATACAAAAGTTTTCCAACAAGCTGACGGTATAAGGGAGAATCAACTTCAGGGGCAGTACAAGTGACTGAAAGTTTAACTCCAGAATGAAAGGGAGAAGGGGTTGCCTTACAATCTTCCATGTGAAAGTGGCATAGAAGATCACAGACATACTTGGACTGAGAAAGGGAAATACCTTCTTTGGATTGCAAGACTTGAAGACTAAGAAAATAATGTAAGTGTCCTAAGTCTATCATTTCAAACTTCTTTTTAAGGCTAGACTTCACATGGTTGATAAGGCTGTGATCACTACCAGTAAGGATAACATCATCAACATAAAGAACAAGAATGATTGGGGACTTACCCACTTTCTTGGTGTAGACATTATTGTGAGAATGACACCTAGAAAAGCCAGTATCTAAAAGAAAACTATCCATTTTGGCATACCAAGCCCGAGGGGCTTGTTTGAGACCATAAAGGGATTTCTTAAGCTAGCATACAAGGTTAGAGTCTTTTTGTATAAATCCAGGAGGTTGTTCCATATAGATTTCTTCATGAAAGAAGGTAGATTTAACATCCATCTAATGGACTTCCCATTTGAAAGAGGCAGCAAGGGAAAGAACAAGGCAGATAGAGTTCATTTTGGAACAAGGGAGAAGGTTTCAATATAGTAAATGCCTTCAACTTGTGAAAACCCTTAGCAACAAGATGAGCTTTATGTTTATCAACTTTTCCATTTGTTCCAAGCTTGGTTCTGTAAACCCATTTACATCTAACAAGTTTGTGTCCCTTTGGAAGAGGAACAAGGTCCCATGTATCATTTGCCAATAATGAACGATATTCTTCATTCATATTTGTGTCCCAATCTGGATGGCTTGAAACTTACGCAAAGGTGTCAAGATCATAATTAACTAAAACTTGAGCCAATAAAGAAGAGGGTCTATCGAATTGAGAACGTGTACGACGCTGATCTATAGGATCACCTGCAAGAGCACCTGCTGCGTCCCAAGTAGCGCAAACCCATTTTGGAAGTTGAGGAACTGAAGGAAGATCCCGATAAGGTGGGGCAGGATTGTCATCCTCACTGTCATCATCTAAAGAAGGAATATTTTCAGAAGTAGAAGAGATAGAGAGAGGTGGCACATCCACCGAGCTAGGCTCGGAGGCCGATATATTTTCATCAAACTTTACATCTCTTATAATGATAATTTTTTTGGAGTTAGGTTGAAGAAGTCTATATCCTTTGACATCTTCAAAATATCCAACAAAAATACATTTTCACTCTTAGGTTTTAAGGCTTTATGTTTCTCATCTAGAATATGGGCCCATGCTTCACTTCCAAAAACACGAAAGTGACTTACACTTGGTTTAATTGAGCTCCATGCTTCATCTGTAGTGATATTATTTAAAAGCTCAGTAGGAGTGGGATTTACTATGTAATTTGCATAGTTAATTGCTTCTGCCCAAAAATTAAGACTAAGTCCTTTAGATTGAAGCATACAATTAGCCATTTCCTTTAAGGTGTGATTCTTTCTTTAAGCTACACCATTTTGCCATGGAGTATATGGAACAATATGTTGCAATTGAATTCCATACTCAGTGCAAAATTTGATGAATGTTGTTAACATATTCTCCGCCATTACCACATCTTAGCTTAAGAATTTGATGTCCAAATTGTTTATCAACAAAGGCCTTAAAGGCCAAGAACATGTTAAAGAATTCACTCTTGAGTTTTAAGAAGTATACCCAAGTGCATTTGGAGAAATCATCAATGAAAGTTAAGAAATACTTGTAGTCAGAGAATGAAACAACTGGAAGTGGACCATATAAATCACTATGCACAAGATGTAAAGGGGATGAGGCATTCCAAGAGGCACATTTTTCAACACTATCACGATGATGTTTTTCGAGTACACATCCGGAACAAACACCATCTCTGCAAGATACCATAGGAAGACCTGTCACCATATTTTCTTTACATAGATTTTGAAGGGAGCGATAGTTTAAGTGACCAAATCGCTCATGCCAAAGTTTTCTCACTTCATCATTATGAGAAACAAATACTGAGGGAATATTTGATGACCCAAAGTTGTCAAACTTATACAACCTTGTAGAATCATCAACAATGCCAATAGCTAAAATCTATCTAAGATCTCTTAGGTCGTTAATTACAACATCATAAGGTGAAAATTCAACGATTTTACCTTCACCTGAATGAGTTATCTGATATACAGATAAAATGTTGCAGGATAAGGTAAGAACACATAATACATCATTAAGTTGACCATTGTCTAGATGAATAGTTCCAAACCCTACAACACTAAGAGATTTATCATCATCAGCATATATATTTTTGGTGTTACAATCATTTAAAAAAGAAAACATGGCTTTTCTTTTGGCCATGTGATAAGAAGCTCCAGAATCAATGAGACACTCATGAGAATAAGAAGAAGAAGATACATTTAGTGCATAACTAGACCAAGATGCTTGACAACCACATGTAGGAAGTGTTATTCCTAAATATGAAGTTGAAGTTGAAAAGTGCTCCAAATGGATGTTATGTTTCTTCATTGCTGCTTCCAAGGCTTCCATCTTCTTAAAGCATTTTGATTCTAAGTGGCCATCACGATTACAAAGGTTGCAATGTCTATCAATATTCTTCCCATTGTTTTTAGTTTCCTTATCTTTTTGTTGAGTTGATTTTTCATTTTGAGACTGAAATTGCTTAGGACCCTTGTTTGGTTTAAGACCATTCTTTTTAGGATGTTGCTTCTTAGGATTCTTTGAACTTGGTTGCGACTGGGTTGCTAAGGCTTTCTTAGAAGAATTCCTAGTATTAAGAAGACCAAGATGTAAGAGTTTTTCTTATTCTCTTATTAAAGAATCACAAAATGCATCAAAAGAGGGGGACTTGTAGTCTTCTCCTTGAGAAATAAATATTTCTCTAGTGGAATGGAAGGTGGAAACAAACATAGAGTAGGTTGATCCTAACTTAGTAAGAATGAAATATATAAGGCTACCATCTTCCTTCTCAACCTTAACACCTTCCAAGAGAAGTCTAAGGGTCTTGAACTTGGACAAAAAATCTTCAATGGAAGAAAAAATACTGGGGTTCAAAGTAAGCAACTCATTTTCAAGTTGATGGGCTCTAATTTAATTTTTAATTCCAAAAATAGTACTGAGTTTTTTCATTGCTTCATCAGGGGTATCAATTTACGCGATATGGAATCTAAGGTCTGGAGAAATAGACATCCCTATCAACCCACGTGTTTGATCTTGCTTATTTTCCCATTTGGCTTGCTTATCTTCATCTTGAGGTTTAGACTCTAGGCCTGAGGCTATTCTAGAAAGACCTCTACTTCAGAGTAAATCCACTATGTAGGATAGCCATTAGAAATAGTTGGTGTTGTTAAGAATAACTAGGCATAAAATTTCCATTTTAAAAGAAACTGAAGCTGTAGATGTTGAAAGTAAGTGTTCGAATGGAAAAATTTCGAAAAATTAGGCCGATTAAAAAAAACGGCTCTGAAAACGACTTCCGGATGAAAAAGTTATGGTTTTTTGAAGAAAAGTTGTTGAAGATGCCAAGGAACCACGTGAATGTTTTGAAGTTGATGATAATGTTATATTTAAAAAAAATTCTCCCCATTTCCAAACTTAATCTAATTAACTCACTTTAAAAAAAAATTACTTTATGTGACCCACTTTTATAAATAAGTGATAATCACTTTTACAATGTTACTTTATGAACTATTCACTAAATTGTAACTTAAATAAAAAGATAAAATGACTTCAGAATTATAAGTCACTCACTTTTTATAATGGGTGAGAACATTTTTACATAAAGTAACTTTAAAACATAATTTACATGTGTTTTTTGAGAAAGTAACTCAATGAAAAAAAGACTTAAACCCAAGACTTCTATTCTCATAAAGTACCTTTAGACCAAGTCAGTAAGTTAAAAGATTTAGTAATTGTTGGAAATGAGGAGGGCTTTTTTTGCTCACTAAAGCCTTAGGGTGCGTGCTTACTTGAAAACCCATTTTTTTATAGAAAAAAAAAACAACCACACAAACCAATCAAACAAGCTCACCAACGGATGCGGCCCTCGAATGACTCTGATACCATGTAGGAATTTACAAGGTAAGTTCCTTTGATTGAACACCAAAGGACATCGCTCACAAACAAATCACAAATCAATACACCAGTATTCTTGATCAGTCCATGGCGTAATCCAACGCGGCCACTTCATGCAATTTATTAATGTAAAAGAAAGAAAACTTATATAAGCTTCTCTCATAAATAGTCACAAACAAATGACCCTCCATGCTCTTTAAATAGAGATCATGGACCAATCGGGTATTAAGCTACAGATCAAGTATCGGTAATACCGATGAGAGAATGAACCATCAGATCACTTCATGTCTAGAACATATCGTGACTGTCGGATTTGTAATTTAGAAAATGTACATACTAAAGAAACACACTTTACCTAACTATACACTAGACCAAGTTATACTTAATTATTTTTATCTGTGTCAGAATATCCTAACAATATCATGAAGTGAGTGTTTTGATGTTTATTATGAATTGATGCGTATTAACGTTTATTAGCCATTTAATTTATATGACTACCTTAATTAATTATTTCAACTATCCTTGATAATAATTATAAAATGTAAGATATACATACCATATAGGTAACATGATGAATCTAATGGCTATTACATTTTTTAAAGTATTTGATTGCGACTGCATTTAACATTTTTAAAAGTATTTGATTGCGACTGCATTTTACATTTTAAAAGTAATTATTTTTGGTCATTGAAAATGGCACAATGGTTGATTTTAGACATGACTAAATGGTCAGTAAATGTGAATAGGCATCAATTCATGATAAGCATCAAGACACTTACATTATGATACATCTCACATTGCCCAAATAAAAAAAAA
>APFE030569594.1:73147-83990 GCA_000404065.3 Pinus taeda
GGAGGGGGAGGGTCGGGAAGTTCCCTCAGGGCAGCTACAATGCTAGCCTCGAGCAAGGGCCAGTGAATTGGCTTGTTATCAAATATGACATTGTTCCTTGATTTCTAGATAGCCCAGTTAACAATGATGGGGAGATTGATCGATTTTGCACCTCTGTTTTTCTTTTCCTATTCGTTCCATGCGCTTATGATATCCTGTCCAGCCCAATCGCCTGCGTAATTTGTGTAAGGCCTGAGATTTCTCCACAGGTTTATTGTCGCACGACATCTCAGGAAAATATGGTCTATCGATTCCGAGTCCTCCTTACAAAGCACGCACCAAGTGGGACCGTGTATTGCTCTCTTCATAAGTTGATCTCCTGTGGGGATTTTGTTCCTCATTATGCACCAACTAAAGAGCTTTGATCGAGGGGAGGCGGAGTGTTTCCATATGCTCTGCCACCAACTAGCATTGACTTCAGGTTTCCTGTGCTCAATGAGATGTATATAGCCATCCTTGGGTGTATATACACCGTGATCTGCTCGGTGCCATACTAGTTCATCCGAGCCCTCAGTAATTCGAATGTGAGATTCAACTAAGGCATCTCTGTATTCATCCCAGGCTGTATGCCATCTTCTAGGGAGATTTAATTGGTGCGCAGATTTCCATGCTTGGTAGAAGATATCTGAATGATCATGGTCTGCAATCTGAGAGATTACCTTTATGTTTCGAGCTGAGAGAAATGCTATTAGATTTTGTGGAAGTGAATGCCTTCCACCACTCCCAGTCCAGGGATCAAGACCAATCCTTGCACTGTTACCTGCTCTGATGCACCATACCAGGTTGTCTCTGATGAGAGGTAGTGAGTGTAGGAGGGCCTTCCATATCGAAGATATGCGAGTTTTATTCCATTCAGGTAGCCTTACCCAGTCGCTGATGCTGAGGGGCCAAATATATTTGTGGAATGCAATGTTGGTCCAAAAACTTTGGGTCGTCAGAAGGGCCCAACCCAATTTTCCTGCCAGAGCTTTTGCAAATATAGGGAGCTCCTTCAGCCCCCAACCTCCCCATTTCTTAGGTAATGCTATCTTGTTCCATCCAATCCAGGCAAATATACGCTTGTCTTGGTTTCCAACCCATAAGTATCGATTACATAGCTGCTGTAATTTTGCCAAGATGTTCCGAGGTATCCATGCCAGAGCCATCCAAAATACTGGGGTGGCTTCAAGTACAGATTTTATCAGAATAAGTCTCCCAGCCCTGGAGAGATATCTGTGGCTCCAGCATGTTAACCTTTTCTCTATCTTCGACACAAACCATACCCAATCAACAATCTTCTGACTTGTCGGTTTAAGCCAGTATCCTAGATATTTAAGGCCTCTTTCCAGTGGCTGAGTGCTATAGGGAAAGGCATGTCTGGCAACGTGTGTTTCGTTTACTGAGATGTCGACCATGGTGATAGAAGACTTTGATCTGTTCACTTCCATACCCATCGCCTTTGAAAAAAGTTCTAGGATGCGAGAGAAAGTTGTTGAGTCCTGGACGCTGCCATCCAATAAAATTACGACATCGTCTACAAATAAGAGGTGTGTGAGGAAACACATGTCCGATATTTTTAGGCCTCTGATAGATCCTTCCCTGTTTGCAGAGATGAGAAGCCTGCTGAGAGCTTCTATGACCAATAGAAAGAGTAAAGGCGAGAGGGGACAGCCCTGTCGAAGCCCTCTTTCAGATTGAAAGAAGTGTGAGGCAGATCCATTGATCAGGATGCTGAAGGTGGGGGAGGTGATGCAGGCCATGATCCAATTGATTAAGGAGAGGGGTAAGCCAATATGGATGAGGATCATCTTTAAATACAGCCAGCTTACACGGTCAAAAGCCTTAGATAGGTCTATCTTCAGCAAGATACACTTGAGGTGTTTGGTCCAGATGGAGTGTATCGCTTCTTGAGCCGAGCTGATGGCTTCATGAATCTGTCTGTTTTCCAGAAATGCAAATTGTTGAGGGGAGATATGTCTGGAAAGAATGGGCTTGATCCTATTGGAAATGATATTAGAGATGATCTTGTAGAGCACATTGCAGAGAGATATGGGGCGAAAATCATCAAAAGAGGATGGATTGTTTGATTTGGGGATAAGGGCTATGAAGGTAGAATTTATGGCATTGTAGAGACTACCCGGGGTCCTACTTTCCTCAACAACCTTAAGAATATCGCCTCCCAGAAGTTCAAAAAAGGAAGAATAGAACTCTATAATCCAGCCATCCGGACGAGGGCCCTTTTCCTTTTTGAACCATTTGATAGTACTTTCCAGTTCTGCCATAGTGACGGGAGCTTCAAGGTCCTCTGTATCTTCTTCCTCTACAAATCTGGAGAAATAAGTGGCCACATTGATGATTTCCGCCAGATTTGTGCCAGCAGGACTCTTGTATAGATTTCTGAAGTGGGAGGAGCCCAGATTTGATAGCTTGTTAAATGTATCAGCCAGACCTCCCTCGGGGAGGGGGAGGTTCCAAATGGTATTTTCCACTTTCCTTCCTTTGGCAAAGTTATGGAAGAATCTGGAGTTCTCATCTCCAGCTTTCAGCCAAGTGGCTCTACTGCGAAGCCTGATAGATTCCTCCCTCCCCTTTAGAATAATATTCTTTTGGTTTTCCAGGTCCACGAGCCGTGCTTTGTCATCCTGAGATAAGAACCCTAAATTTCTCTCGTCCAGAAGGCCATTCAAGTCGACCTCTACCTTGATAAGCTGCTCATCTTCTCTCTTCTTTTTCTCCCTAGCCCAATTGATCAAAATATGTTTGGGCTCAGTTAGGTTTTTTACGAATCCCCTTGCCATCGAGGATTCTCGATCAATGGGGTGAGCTCTCCAGAAAGTTGTAATCAAGTTAGAGAAACTAGGATCTTGTAGCCACAGATGATTGAATTTATAAGGAGCCTTTGGTTTCTGATTTGGACCCTGAATTTCCATGGCAATAGGGGAGTGGTCAGAGATGCCTCCATTGCTTACCCATTGTTTGTATGTGTGCATTCGATGAATCAGAGGACCTTTCATCAGGAACCTATCCAACCTTCTGGCCAGGGCAGCCGCTCCTGTTCTTCTATTTCTCCACGTAGGATGTGGCTTCTGAATGGGGATATCAATGAAATCATGCTCTTCCAATAACCGTCTCATGTATTTTGTGATGGGGTCTATCTAGGCCGACACTCCACATGACTCACTGAATCCCAAGGAGAAATTCAGGTCTCCTCCGATGATGATATGATCCAATGATAGAAGGTTGCAGCTGAGGGGTTTTCTCCAGAAATTTTCCCTCTGATGACAAGGTCCATAAATGTTGATGACACGAAGGGGGAGGCCGAGAATGATAGAGAAGATGTCTGCTCCTAGGAATCCATGACCTCCCCAAGAGGAATCCAGCCTGATAGAGCTGGGGTTGTATCCGAACGCCAGGCCTCCCGATCTGCCCATGGCATCAGAGGCTATGAAGTTCCATTGAGCCCCTACTGAGGCTAGTGCACGGGTAGTGGACTCTGCCGATCCAAGGGTTTCTTGTAATAGGATGATATCAGGAATTTCGACCTCAAAAAGTCGTTTAAGGGCTAGCTTTTTTGGGGTGCTGGCCAGTCCCCTACAATTCAAGGAGATATACTTCATGGGGGACCAATCTTAGGGGGGTTTGTAGTTCTAAGGACCCCTACGATGGTAGCTTGGCGCCCAGCTGCAACTTCTACGCCCGCAAGTCTAATTGCTTTGTTGAGGTTTGATTTTCGGCCTCGGGTAGGAGGGTACCCATGGTCAAGAGGGACAATACCGAGGCCAGTGATGGATTCAGAAGCCTTCGGTCGAGATGTACGAGGGCGCAGGGAGTAAGGGTGAGACGAGGACGAACGGGATGAATGAGGTGAGGGGGGCAGAGATGAAAAAGGCAGAGTGGGCGGAGCAGTGGATGTCGAAGGAGGGGGAGGGGGGATGACACACTGAACCATAGTGCAAGCAAACGAATTTTCGTGCACATAAGAGATATCAAATGAGATAGAGAGAGAGGTAGGAGAGGATCCCGATACTTTCGCGGCCGCTGCTGCTATCCGAGCCCTGGTCAGCGGAGGCGAAGGCGGGGAAATATGATGCTCGTGCTCTTTTGCTGGATCGCTGCGAGGTTCTGCACTATTCCTGGGCGATCGAGGAAAAATTGGGGGTGCACTATTCCTAGGTGATCGAGGTACAATTGGGGGTACCCTGCTGGATATTGTTTATGCCGGTTTAGGCGATCCATCCTGGATGGTGTTTAATGGGCAGTCCTTGAACAAGTGACCGACTTGGTGGCACCGGTTGCATCTGAAGGGAACCCCTTCGTAATCCAATATCTGCGATCTGCTGAAAGTCCCCCATCTCAGAGTCATTTTTTCTTCTAATCCCTCCCTGGTGTCTAGGTGGACCAGGATTCTAGCCATGATTCTTTTGTTTGTCTCCTTCTAGGATCGATCGTGGTCCAAGTACATTCCCAGTGCATTCCCTATCTTGATGAATGCTTCCTCGGTCCAGTATTGAAGTGGTAACCCCGACAATCAAACCCAGAGAGGTCCTGCTCCGATCTGCTCACGTTCCGGATCAAATAGAGGGCTCCACCTTTTCAATAGTACTGGTGCCCTTTCTATGTGCCAGTACTGAGCCAAAATAGTGTTCGTGTGTTCCTCTTTTGTGAAGTGGAGTGAGAACCAGCCCCTTGGGAGTTCTTGTACAACCGGCAGATCAGTGAATAACTCACCCCAAATTTCTTTCACCCATAGTTTCAATATTTCCACCGAGAAAGTACGCCCCCGCACATGTCCAACCAGAATCGTTCAGCCAGTGCCATGGTCTCCTCAAAGTTGGTGGGATCGCCGAATGATACTGAGACGTCTTTTACGGTTGCTCTGATGTACTTCGTCTTCTTTGAGTGTGATGCAGTTGGATGGTCGACGAGCGGGTTGGATACCCCGACCCCAGGGGAGGGTTTTATGGGCTGTGCATTTAGGGCCGACGTACTGAAGCTGCCCGAAGGCCTGATCTCTTCGACGTTCAATGGATTTGTCCCCGGAACCCTATTCTTCACCGGATTATTTGGGCATTCTGCTGCGGGTAGATTCTCGGCTAGAGCGATGGGAGGGCTCACTGCAGCCCTAGGCTCAACAGGTGCAGAGGGGCAATTGCTTCGAGGCGGCGATGGGAAATCGAATGCAAAATCGTCGGGAGATAATGAAGATAGGAGGAGGGCGGTGCCAGGAGAGAGGGGCGGGGCGTCCAGAGTGGGCAATGTGGGGGAAGTCGGCAGTGAAACCACAGGTAAAGAGTGTTGGGCGGCGATGCTATCAACAGCTGGTGCAGGTGGTTCGTTAGGGTTTCCGAAAATGGCGATCCCTTCTAGTGGGTCTGGAGAATAGTCTACCAGCTCCGTCGCCTCGATGTCCTCCATACCGGTCAACTGTTAGATTAACCGCAGTCGCTGTCTGTGGCTGGATACCCAAACTCCCTGATCGTCGTTCTGTGCTGTCCGATCCAGCGAGGCTCCCGAAATCCTCAAGAATTAATAAATTATTATTATTATTATTATTAATTATAAAAAAATTAATATATGAGCTAAATAATATTGTTAACCATAGAGATCACACCACTTTAAGAATTTTAATTGTAAATAGCTTTTGGTACAATATCATGCCTTATCAATACCACATGTCCAATATGACAATTGTTGATATGATATTTTCTTGAATTAATTACTTTAAGATAAATTAATTAAAAGAGAATAACTAACATAATTTGTGAATACTACTATGAATATTTTGAAATATTTTATTGAAGTTAAATATTTATGATCCATCTAATAATTACCAATAATTAAATTAAAATTCTAGTTTTTTTTGTAAGCTTGCATGACTACATCTTCATCATGTCCAAAACATAATGAACTAAAATTTTGGAATCAATTAGATTGAAATAAATTAATTAAAAAAAATAACTAACTTCTAAATAAATCTTAACTCTAAATTTGTGAATATTACATATTTTATAGAGTTTAAATATTTACCATCTATCTAATAATTACCAATAATTAAATTAAAATTCTAAAAAAAATATTTTAAAATAAACATACCCTAAGCATAATTTAGACTAAAACCAATTAAAATTATCATCAATTATTATCTCTATTATCTTAAAATTAAATTATTTTAAATTAATATAACTTCAAAACCTTAATATTTAAATACCATTAAATAATATTTTATGATATTATAGCTTTTAAAAATTTGTTTTTTATTTTCACTTGTTTGGTAGCAGATGTAACAAAGAAATGAACCATTTCTCCTCATCAATGAAATTTAAAATTAAATAAACTAAAAAAAAATCAAAATGCCACTTATGCACCGTGCCTAGTGTTGCTCTTTCCGACCTAACCATTTCAAATGTTAAAAGCTGTTTCATCTCGTCATCAAAATAACACAGCATAGCACTACATAGTTTCTCACAGGTGCAGGGAGAGAGGATGAGAACAAGCCGATTTTTTCCAGCAGCGTCTGCAATATTCAACAGTAGAGTCCTAAGCACACCCACAAGCTTTCACAGCAAAAGATCCTATGGGCTGATCCCCATGGTCATAGAACAAACCTCAAGAGGCGAAAGGGCATACGACATAATCTCCAGGCTTCTCACGAAGAGAATAATATGCATCAATGGCGTCATAGACGACGATACCGCTGCGGTGGTAGTAGCCCAACTACTATTCCTGGAGTCTGAAAATCCATGGAAACCCATCAATCTCTACATAAATTCCCCTGGCTGAGTCGTGACCGCAGGCCTGGCAATATACGACACAATGCAGTACACAAGGAGCCCCGTGAGTACGTTCTGTATGGGGCAGGCGGCCTCAATGGGGTCTCTTCTGTTGACAGCAGGGGCAAAGGGGGAGATGATATCATTGCCCAATGCAAGGATCTTGGTCCACCAGCCCTCTGGAGGGGCCAGTGGGCAGGCGAGTGACATAGCCATTCAGGCCAAGGAAATCTTACTGACCAGGGATAGACTTAACAGTCTCTATGCCAAGCACACTGGGCAGAGCATTGATAAGATTGAGAAATGCATGGAGAGGGACACGTTCATGTCGCCTGAGGACGCTAAGGAGTTTGGGCTTGTGGATACAGTCATTGAATAGAGGCCCATGTCTCTTGTTACTAATGATGTAGGGGGTGCCTCTGGTGACAAGGAAACAAAGAGTTGAAGACGACAAGTAGCTTCTCTTCACCTCCCTTGAATTAGGTTTTGCTGTATGGGGTTTTGGTAGGGTTTATTAGATTCTATGATTTGTGTTATTTTTTTCAGGGTTTGGAAGAAGATTCTTTTTTGGATGTCAATTTATCATGATTTATCCATCTCGGACCTCATTGTTATGGGCTGAAACATTATCTTCCTTTTCATTCATAGGCCATTGTTTTGCTGGAAACCTAGATTTTGTTTCGAGATACATACTGCATTGCAAATCATGGGTAGGCTTTTCTCTGATTTCAAGAAAAATATATTATAGATCATGGTTTGGATCTGTTGCACGAGGCTTGCCGTGTTTGCGATGGTGGTCATTCTCCCTGTCAAAAACGTAGAACGGTATCGTTATTTCTTGATCGCCTTTGACTCCTCCTCTACTTGGTTCTATCCATGCTGTCCCATTTTCTGGGATAGTCCACATTATATCAGATATTTCTTGCGCATTTCGGCCAGGTTTGGGAAGGTGGATATTGTTTTTGCTCATTTGATGTGGTGCGAAGCTTTTACACAATTGATTGCCTGCTTTGTTGACCTTTCAGTTAGGACAAACCCAATTCAGCAAGATCCTGAAGGACCTTACCTTACTGAGAAGGGATCAAGGGTTTCCTTTTTCATTCAAATTTTCATTTTTTCCCAGGTGTAATTTCACATTATAAAATGTTTGTCTTTTTTCCAAATACCAAACAATACATCATTTCACTGTACAGAACTCCAAAACTTAATTTTTGTGGTATTTCAAGCATGGTCTCTAAGATTAAGTTGCCAAGCAGTGGGAATTTGGAAAATATATTCTTCTATCGGATTTGGGCCTAATAGAGGCACCATGACGATTGATTTGATTACTACCAATGTAGCAGATTTTGGCCAAACCGTGCCTGCCTTGCATACAGAAATTCAGCCAACGATTAGATTTGGCTGTATTTACCCTGAATTTGGATTCTAGAAACCCTAGCACCCTAAAGCAAACGTCTAGGTTTGCTTTGGAGAGCTCATTAGGTTATGCCATAACGTTCCCTATCTTATAGTTCAGTAATATATGCATTGCAGTGAATTAGGGGAGTGTCATTTTAGAGAAGATCCATATGTGAATTGGTGGAGGTTTTCTAATATTGTGAAATTTTTGTATTAATAAGATTTATTTTTAAAATGGATTTTTCCAATACAATTTTTTTTTTTTTAATTTTCAATTACCAAATCCAAATTCATGGATGGTAACTGTGGTTACCACCATAATACAGCCGAGCCTATTGGTCACTTTTCAAGCAACAATAAGCAGAAATATTGAAGTCATGTGAGTCATAAAGTATTATTTGCAAGGGAACTACTGTTATCTAGACTATCACGGATGACTATTGCTTTATGGGTTGCTTTATGACTTTATATGTTATTACAGTCTTTTGGAATAATTTATTTTTGCCAATTTTTGGTGTAAGCTTATTAGACATGGATTTTGCACTCTTGTTCATGTAACGTGTCAAGGTTGTTGTTTCCACAGCACATGAGAATCTGGTTTGGATCTTAAAGTCTCTGACACAAACACACATAAATGCCACAACAATATTACTTTGCACAGCGGAAACCACACACATCAGTGAATCAAATAGTGCACATGACAATTTTTAACTTTTCAAACCCACTACATGTTATATTACAATTTAGAATACAACAGTATTAGGGGCCAGGGCTCCCGTACCAGGGATCTTGGCTCTTACATACAACCTTGATACAAGGACACAACTAGGGCTTGGTGTCAGGCACTTTGACCACCAATTTACCCTGAACAAGACACAATTGACCTACACGCTGTTGTGGCACCTCACAACCCTTTCAGTCCATGTGCCTTGAACACATCTGCAGGTCCTTTGCAACCTATCCAATTTGCCACTATCACTGATCACTGGTCCTTTAGTGTCACTGAACTTTGGCCTTCTGATCTGCCCACTAGCAGCATTCTAACTCCATTAAGAAGTCTGCACATTGGGCCTTCTGGATCTGCCCTTTCTTCACTAAGTTTGCCCATCTGCAAATTCTGAACTAGGGCTCCATAGATCTGCCTCCTAACAATCCATGGCTCTTTTCATGAACCTGTACTTGAGGTCTGCATCTTGCACTATTCACAACTTCATTTGTCAACAATGCTCACTCTTCCAAATCTGCCCACTTGTCATGATTCTGGTTGCTCCAGAATGCTGTGCCTAGGGCACACAAAACTTGCCCTAACTCTATGACAATTCGCTGCTCCTGTCATTGCCTTTAGGGTCAACAAATCTGCCCACGTACACTCAATACTTTGACTGATCTAGGGCTCCAAAATATGCTGCCCTCTGTTATGCAATTTGTTCCTCAGATTGCAAAGATCTAGGCACCAAATCATTGATGCTCATGATCTATGAACAGTCCACCAAAACTTCAATACTCCCTTGATTCTGCGCACTAACCCTTACCTTAAGACAGTCCATCACATAGTCCTGACTCCTAATACTCACTGTTCTTTTCTTCAATCTGAAGAATCTCTCGGCCCTCTTTTCTCTCTGAAACTTCTGTGCACTTCCCTTAAGGCTTGTGGCCCTCATACCAGATCCATACCACACTTGTATGTCTCCTTTTCTGGGTTTCGGCCTTCCTAGAGATGCACAGAACTAGGTCGTTGTTGGACTGATCTTGCATGAAAGGTAGATCTATAACCAGGGCTCAAGGACTGTTGTCCTAAAACCCTTCAGAACAACTCCCTTTCTTCATCCACTCAGCTCATTTCTCTACTCCACGCTGACCTCATTCCACATGCCACTTCATCCTTCTTTCCTGTCCTAAAACTTGCTCATCTGTTCACAAGACTCGACCTCCCTAACCACAATTCTATACACAGAGATTTGTGGCATAGTCATAGGATTAGGGTCTGGTTTCTAAGGGTTTGAGCCCTTTCTCTTGCACAGAATCCAATGATAAAATAATAGACTTTTAGGGCAGACCCTAAGGACAGAGTAGCCACAGAATTAGCCCTTAACTAGGGCATGAGCTAGTCACAAAAGGCGTCCTCAATTTTGCCATGTCTGACCTACGCAAGGGCTCAAACTTCAAATCTAAGCTTGTCTACGAACTTGGGCTTTCTCAGCCTTTCTTCACCATGAACCAGACCCTCAAAGTTCCACATCATCCCTTCTCTAGGCTTGTGGCTATCTTGAGACATTCACACTTCACTATTGAGAAAGATGCTCCCTTGGATCAGATTGCCGCCTCCATTAGCAGCCCTACTCGGCCTACTAGCTCAGCCTACTCTTAGAGCTACATCTATAGCATCCCTACGATCAAATGATCTCCTTCACTTGTTTGACGAGCCTTTCCTTAGGCCTGCCTCTTAGGAACCCTCTAGATCTTAGGGTTTTAGTCCTCTTAGACCTTAGTAATTATTAATTTATGGTATGTTCTATGCTTAGTGCAGTTTACTTCGATTTCCTCTTATTAGCCATTGTTTAGCAATCACATAAACATAAAGTAAAATGTTGATAGAACATTAATAGATCGATATAAAACAAGCCAAGACAAGAGACACAAGATGTGGCGGCTAGCCA